>DWUN01002952.1:0-12834 GCA_018249975.1 Passova gellias
CTAACGGGGTAGGCAGAACGCACCGAGTGCCAAATATCTCTGTCTTTGCAAACCTGGTTTATGAGGTCACAGTACATTGGTGTTAGGGGTCGTCATCCCTCCCGTCTCTCCCCTTAATCCTTACGCGTACATCGCGTCATACCCTGCGGCAAGTCACGCTGGATCTATTTATCTATCTGTCTATACATATAGTAAAACTATAGAAGAGTTCAATTCTGTACGTTGAATAAAAACTAAAAAAACACCCCTACGGCTCTTCATACAAGTGACAAGCCAAAATAAATTCATTCTGTTATTCTTGTCTGTCTGTCTGTCGTCCGGCTGCCACGCAAAAATTACTGGACGGATTTTAATGAAATTTGTTTTTTTATATAGCTATTAGTCCTCGGCGACATGTAGGCTGTAATTGATTTTGAAATGCTCCAAATACTACCCTGTCAGTATTACCCGCGGACGAAGTCGCGGGCAAAAGCTAGTACATAATACGAATAGGAATAGGGTTTAACGCCCCGGTTCAAAATATTTATCAGTGTACCCTCAAAATACCAAATTCTTGCCAATGATTGATCTGCATTTTTTAACACAAGATAACATCGATATATTGAAAGTGGAAATGTTAAATTATTTCAATATAAAATGTATGGATATTTTTAATTACTTGACCAGTTTACAGGATTCTCAGTTTAGAGGATTGTTTATGGTTGAGTTTTGAAATCGGTATCTGAATAGTTTATTGATTGAGTATATAATATATAACAAATCTATGGCTATTCTTATTTTACAGTTATTAAGAGCTATTATTTATTTGTAGTCTTATGTCGTATGTGGCAGCTACTTTTATGCCAATACAAAGATAATAATCCAAAGTGCAGTAATAATCCAATGTTAGTAATAAAAGATAATCCAAAGTGTGATATGTTAGTAATAAAAGATAATCCAAAGTGTGATATGTTAGTAATAAAAGATAATCCAGTGTGATATGTTAGTAATAAAAGATAATGCAAAGTGTGATATGTTAGTAATAGTAGATAATAAATAGTGAAAGTATATTTTTGATATGTATATTTGTTTACTGTGTTTATTGGTACTGACTTATATAAATTTGTTAAATATGTTATATAAGACCTTTTATCGTTTTGACAATTTCTGAATAATTTTGTGCAATATTTCTTGTCAATTGTAATGACTAATCACAAATGTTAATGAAGAATACTATGAATAGAATACAATTCTATAATTTTAAGATTCCAAAATAAATTTTAAATTTCTATGTTAAATTTGAAGCTTTAAGTAATTTTAAGTAATCCAATACAATGAGAGACTGGGAATAAATTTGTTTTGTTTTTATAACTTGTTGTATTTATTGTGTTATCATTTTTAAAGGCAAAGACGTTTATTTGCACAAATATGTGTACATATAAAGATGTTACAGCATTATTAGTTCAAGCCATATTTTGGATCTTACGGCGTACAAATTTAAATTTAGTGTAACATTCATGTTTACTTGTTAAACCCCAACCGCCATTGCTGGAAAATTGCAACAGAATAGTTCTTAGCGCTATGCAGTCGAATATTTGTTACATGCACTTGCACATTCATACTTTATCTCCGCTACTACTGTTGTATGCAAATACGGTTTTCACATGCAACTTTCAATAAAAACATACATATTTGTACGTACACGATATAATACAAAGATTAGTTAGCTAACAAACTTCATGAACATTCATAGTTTTTCATTAAAACATTTGTATAGAATATGGTTTCCACAACCAATTTTCAATAAAAACGATATTTGTCATTGCATGATGTAATACTACGATTAGTTAGTCCTCTTGCCGACAGATGGCTTTACGTTATCGTGATAATTTTCATTGTTCGAACTTATACATTTACAGATAATAAATTGTATATTTCTTTACATACATGCAAATGTATCAAAGATCAGTACGTGGATATTTTTTAAATAAACAATTTAGGTGACGTCACACATGTGTTGTACTAAATTATCTAATCGATATTTAGGTATAATTCCCAGCCGCGTGTAACTTTCTATCGATAAACATCTGAAAACCGTTTAAAAATCGATCAATCATTCGTTTGACAGGATAATGAATATATCTTATCTGTGAATTAAATTTACTCCACACTGTAATCCCCAACGAAATCATTTGATTTAACGACAGCGAATTAATTTTAAATTATATTTTGATAAACGGTTAATAATGAAAGTGTTTTATTTCTATAATCTGTGTCATTTAATCTTGTTTCTGACGTTTTGTGGAAAATACGTCGATAAAGTATCCAAATTTTTATGAGTATCTATGCGTGAATACAATATTCTGTCTGTGCTAACGGTTTTTTTTTGTAAGTGGATTGCTAATTGTGGGAACCTCAGACCTGAGAAGCAACGCATTTGCAACTGATCGCTTATATGGCGGATATTGTCGAATAGTAACTGCATTTAAGCACTTACTAGACTAGAGTATTATATAAGTACTAACTAGACTCATATTACTAACAGTCCCATTCCTGCAGTCCTGTTACTAATGAATACTCGCCGACTATTTTTTATTAAATCCTATTAGGAACTAATTTATTTTACTCTAATTTTCATTGATATAATAATACCAATAGCCCTAGTAGAAGTTGGTTACAGTTGTCTATAGGCGCAGCAGCCATTTGTGACCGGTGTCTGGTCGTTTTCTCTTCACAAAACAAGTATGTTTTTATTATAAAAGTATTATAACTTGACATTTATGGTCCCATTATTAAGTTAATTGTAATTCATGTTATATCTAAATACATTTTATCGATTTACACATGTGTCGTCCAATAGATTGTTATAAAACGTATTTTATTAGCGAGTTTATTTTTTTACAATTACAGATATGGCAGATAAGGTTACTTACTACGATTGCTGAAAATGACTCGCTCTAAGTAATTTAGCTTAAATGTAGCCAATCTTGTCTATGGTTCTCCTACTAAACCCTCATTTGATATCGTGATGTCAGCAGATTCTGTTGTAACTTCTCAACCTTAAAGTGCTTTACAAAGCAACAAAAACTTATTATTTTCTATTAGAATACTGAATCACAGCATGTACTCGTATTCTGCTATTACTGAGTCAATCACGGTCTGTAAGTTCGGTTTTTTTTTTATTATTTAAAAGATTATCGTTTTCAGTGTATAAAATTATATTTCGACTGATTGAAACAATTAAAAATGTTGGATAACTACAATTTAAGTTATATACTACTGTCCATAGACTAATTTACTTATACTTAGAGCTTTCGAGGTAGCGTGGCAAAGTCGCAACCAATATTCATCCAAATCACATATTGGTCCTGTAAGGAAATCAACTCGCATATCTCGGTTCAGGAGGGCAATTAATAAAACGACAAAGTTCACCATTAATATATTTATTGTTTCACATAAAAATAATACTTTATACATTTCAACGTTCAGCGGAAGCTATGATGCGAGTTACAACACATTTCCACATTTGTACTTAACATTAACTTATACAATTTAACAATAATGATATAATTATATTTACATAGAGTGAGTGACGCGAGAACGTCAATTTCCGTCGTCAAAACATACTTAGTTAATTGAAAAGACACAAATCAATACATGTTTTTGAACTAAAAAAAAATTGTTTTCAAACGTTTAAAAAAATTGTTTTTAAACATTTTAAAAATAAAATTACATTGAAATGTTTTAAATAAAATATTTTTAAACGTTTTCAAAAAGAATATTGTTCACCTAATTAAATCAGTTATTCATTATTTTTTTAGAGTATCGAAATGCAGTCCGTGAAATTTTTATTTTGTCACTTATTATGGCAAGTCACGTGTTTTCACTAATTCTTAAAAAAATAATTTATATAGAATCCAGCCGCTTAGGGCGTGTTCACACTATAATTATAGGCGATCAATTGCTTTCTGACTGAAAGAATAAATGAATCCCGACATTGTTATCAAGCGAATTAAAGCAAATGCTATGCATTTTTCTATATTTGTTTTAATAACAATAAATCAGGGATAATTGTAATTTTAACACTTTTTATAATACTATATATGCCTGTACTAAACGTTTACTATCTATGTTTGAAAGACTAACCAATTTGATATTATTAATAATAATAATTAATAGATTTCATACGTAAAATTATATATACCTATTTATACTTGCTATTCAGTGCCAATTAAGCACTTGCATACTAATGTGTCTAAAAAAATGTTAATTCGGTACACTAAATAAAACATTGCTAAGGATAGATATTAATCCTCATATTAATATTTTACGACTATAAGGCGAGATGCATACATCAGAGTGTGAATATTTTACATAAAGTACCTATCAAGACCAATTTGCAATATATATTGTTCCGTCATATTTATTGCATTAGGCGGCCAATACACGTAATCAAATTGTACAATATTTATTCGGGCTGAATACAAAGAAAACACAAACAAAATGTCACTAAAAAAGTACGGTAACAAAAAAAATTAAGCTTTTCTCATATTGCATATGAAAGTAACTCATAGAAGTAAACTATTTTTTTGTCTCTTATGAACGGTTTTTTCCATTACTTCCAAACAAAACTTAATTGCTATATTATTTAAAAAAGTTTATATCAATGATATTTGTATCAATGAATTACGTTGTCAACACAATATGTATGTATGTAAATACAATTTCAATGGCGGCAAGGTCCAATCGGAAGCCTTGGAAAACATTATATCGCGTGTTCGACCCATTTTTAAATATCAACCTGAACTGCGAGATATTTTCGGCGATTGCATTTTTTTTTTTAAATTTGACCTCGTTTTACAAGTTGATGTTTAAAAAAATGACCTAATCGCAATATTGAAATGTCAAACGTCAATGCAATCTGTCAAAAGTCGAACATCGATATTTGCCAATTGATCCAGTGCATTTTTTAAATCAAATTACACAAAACAAGATAATGAAAAAAATGTTCATACTTAATCATCTTTAAATTTACTTTACTTAGATTGATAAAACCGCTGTTTTTTTTTTTCTAATCAAATTTATTACATACGTTAAGCCGCGTAAGGTTTTCACTCGATTGCAATATTCACACTCTACGCCAGTCACACGGGCACGCACGCACACATCACATCTAAATACAGATACATAAACAACATCACAGACTTCAGAAATGTACAAAAATAGCCATCAAATTCGCGCGAACACATCCACATTCATCGCGCTGTGTTGAAATCTATCGAATGACTAATTAGTTACGCTAGAATGTTTATTATTAATATGTATATATATATACTTAATTCCAATTCGCGATCATTGAGAAATCGCCGATAGCGACTATTTCTTAATTGTATTGAAGTGAAATTATAGAACTTTACGTAAATATTATGATCGTTCGGAAACTGGAGAGTCACAAAAAATGTACGAAAACTTCGATTTGCACAATGTTCTGTTTTAAAACGTATCGTTTGTCACTCTTCTATATTTGAATAACCTTTCTATTATGATATTTTAATTGCATTTTTTTTGCAAACAAATATTATAAGTTAACATTATAATATACATATGTAGGGTGAAAGAAAAAGTCGTGTTTCGTCATTAGCAATGTTATTATCGTAAACTCTATTGTTTTATTATCTGTCCTGTACCTGTCATAGATTTATAAACGTGATATATTTTTTATTATCTGTTTTTTTTTTAATTCTTGTAAGGAGTAAGTAAATATCGTTCTGAATCAGCGATAACCGTATATAAAAATGCTATCTTGTAACACATATCTGATAAGCAGTTCACTCTTATGCTCTCCCTGCATCGCTATACGATTTTGTTGATATTGTTTTATTCATTTATTTGTTTATATTCAATTTATTTGTAGACGAAGCGCGTCAGGTTTGCAAGGACCAAGATACTATTTGGCACTCGGCGCTTTCTGCCTACCCCGTAATGGACCTGGCGTGATGTTATATTGTTGTTGTTATCTCATATCCTCATTGCGTCTGTAACGGCTGTTCTCACTGTAATTAAGTGTCACTCCGCTGACATATGTCACTGTGACTTGAGGTTCGCGTCAAATAATGCAACATTTTTATTGGAACAAGCAATGATTAAATATTTTATCTCTTGGGCAAGCGTTATGAAACATATTTGTAATGTTATCTTCACTTACTAAACACGGGGTGTGGAAGGTGGCTTCATTTTGTAATTTATCTATCTTTTACATACTAATAGATGGTAGAAAGGAAAACTTTGACAATGAAAATGTACACCTTTCGTTGTCGCACTGCTGGGCGTGGACCACCTCTTATGCTGGGTCTCCACCGAACAAAAATCGCCAACTTTTGTGTTGTCAACACGTGTCGGTGACAAAATTTGGTAATTTCTGTTCTGCAGAGTCCCGGCATTACAAACAGTTGAAAGCCCTAGTCTAGAACTTTGGAACTTTATTGCGAGTTGCCTATGTTTTGTTAATGTCGCGTGCTAAGAATTCGAACCTCAGACCGCTGCAGTGGGATGTAGAAATCCAAACCACTATTCACTACATACATCACCTATGCATAAAAGAACCAAAAGAGACACACAGACAGATATATGCTCGTAGATACATATACCTATATATCTGAACATAAATAAGTCAATGACCTCATCATATTAGTAACGCAAGCCCGTGGAGTGTTGGCAGCCAATTTACTAAAACGATTTGCTCATATGACGCACACGAAACAGACATGCCATATCGCATAGAGTTAGAAATAATAATAATAATAATAATAGCTGGGGACACGCGGCTATCCGATTCCAAATTAGGCAATTGAATGCCTGTGTTATGGTAACCGGACAGCTGATCAACATACATATATACAGAGAACATAATATAGACATTTTTATCACGATCAGACACAAAACCAACAAATGTGCTGCACACACAAATGTTTGTCCCGGGCGGGAATCGAACCCACGACCTCCGGTCTTCCAGTCAGGGTCTCTAGCCACTCGACCACGAGGGTAGTAAAAAATATATAGAGGATTGCGATGTATTATATCTAGTTTCTTTTCACGCTATCTATATTGTATTTAATAATAGAATCAATTATGAGAGATGCATCACAGAATCAAGTATACAGAGAACTCTAAGTTAAGAATATTATAACAAATCATAGAGTCACAAACTTTTAGAACTGACTTAATTTTTATTTTGTTAATAAAACGTATCTAAAAAACCATCGTCAACGTAGACACCTATCTAAACATTGATGACAGATTAAATACAAAACGCTTAAAACTATGTAAATGTGTAGACCTATAGAAACCCACACATAGTTTTAATATGGTCTAGACGTTTCCAGAACAATTGAGGTCGTTATTCGTTGTGTTTGAATTACGATGACCGGTTATGTGGTACCATTTGTAATTTGTACATTAAGCAAAGATTTCTTACTTATTTACAATTATCTCTTTAAATCTCAATCAACTCGATCGATGTAACTCAGTAACTAGCATTCACTACCATGGTACGATTAGTTAAATAATATTTCGTAATCAAACTTAATTACATAACGATAATGGTACATTTAAATGTCAAATGCACCCCGTTTTGAAATTTGAATAATCAAATTCAATGCCATTTCCAAAAAAAAAAATCACATCAAATCATCGCGAGGACATCTTGGAAATTGTATAAAAACGCAATTAATTAAAACGCAGAAAAGTTAGTATACGACGCGAAATATATATAACATATTATATACATACAATATAAAATGCATATACGGAACCCGACAGCGCGAAAGCGATTCGCACTTGGCCTCGGATCTTATTTACAACGACACGACATTGACGACATCACGTTTGAGATTAACAAAACTATTATTATTTATAGTTATATACAACAATTGTATATTCACATTTATTGTCAGGCGGGCGAGGGGCGAGGGAGCGGGCGGCCCTAGTCCCCGGGGCCTATGATGAGGGCGCTGACGGCGAAGAACAGGAAGACCAGGCCACCGATTATCGTCACTACGGACAAAGATAATACCGTTCAACATATATATATAATTATATAATTCTAAGACAAATTTCATAAGTACAATTCGAATTGCCCACTACAGTGAGTGACGTTTATATTTTAAAGTTATAAAACGCAAGTAACTTTGTAAAGGCGAAAGTGCGCGCCTGGGTATAAACTGGATTGGGATGGAGGAGCGCATTGGGAGGCGGAAATTGCAACCACGGGGCTATCGCTGACGCTAACATCGCTGACGCTGACGGGACCAGTCCCAAAGCCCCGCTCGTCGAGGGCGTCGCGCTGGAGAATACCGGTGGACCTATTCGGAGATCCTGGAGTCCTCCAACAGAGCAGAGGAAGACCACCAAGGGGGTTTTGGTGCTGTAACAATCCCACATACCCCTGTGCCTCTCCCAAGGCATCGGGTGCGTTGTGAAGAGTTCTCCCCGACGCTCAAAAAGGCATCGGGTACCTTGTGAAGAGTTCTCCCCGACGCCCAAAAAGGCATCGGGTACCTTGTGAAGAGTTCTCCCCGACGCCCAAAAAAATGACATCGGGCACCTTGCGAAGCGTTCTACTCGACATCCAAAAAAGAAAACTTTGTTGTTCGGTGTGCTAGGCTCAATTTTGTGAGCAGTACAAGAGATAGACTCACCGGTCCTCACGGATATCTTCTGCGCCACCATACGGCCGCCGATGACCGCGAGGCCGGTGCACAGCGCGTGCCCGAGCGAGCCGCCCACCACCACGCCCACCGCGTTCTCCCTGGTCGCCAGCACGACGGTCGCCAGCTGCGACCGGTCGCCCCACTCCGCGAGGAACGTCAGCGACGCCGCCTGGAGCAGCACCTTGATCACCGCGTTGCGCTTCTTCCGTCTGTTCTCCGCTTGACCCTGCTCCAGCATGTCGAGCGTCTCTTCTTTCTCTTCCTGGGAAAATGAGAGATTCATTAAAATGAAACAACGAAATCAGACAGTTTTCATACTTCATACTCATACTAATATTATAAAGAGGAAAAATTTGTATGCGTGTATGTAACGAATAGGCTCAACAACTACTGGACCGATTTCCAAAAATTCTTTCACCATTTGAATGCTACATTATCACTGATCAATATAGGCTATACTAGCTTTTGCCCGCGACTTCATCCGCGTGGAATAGTGTCTTTTGCAACAGAAGTATCCTAGGAAAATAAAATGCCACCCAAAGTCAGTATTCCACGCGGACGAGGTCGCGGAGAAAAGCTAGTATTTTATGAAGTCTATAACTAAATTCGTGGCTACATATGAAACGATCGACTACCTATTGTCGGATTAGGCAAAAAAATATAATCATACATAAATGATAGTTACATAATTATCAGCATGAATCTCAATCAGATATTAGTCTATATAGCGATACAAATGATACACTGCATATATCTCTTGGTAGAAGTGTGGAGGTAACCTTAATTTCAAGGTCGAACCCACACATGTGAAATGTAAAGATGTCCTAAGCGTACGTCAACAATTTGAAAGGTTGAATGACATGCGGGTGGAACAAATTTGAAATTCGAACAAGACACGTTCGAAATTCGAATTATCGCCATTCTTAAGTATTGTCGGACCGGTCTTTTTTGTCAAAACAAATTACCGATTGCTAAAAACCGAACAAAATGATTGATAGACATTGTACCTTACCATACTGGTATTATAAGTAGTGATAGGGATAGTGTTGTCATCTGGTCATAGATTTACGAAGTCTGATGGTCTATGGTCTATGGCTTTGAACGTTCTAATTTTAAAATCCGATCCGTGTCGAACAGTAGAACGTTAAAAATGATTCAAAAAAACAATCCTTACGTCCGACAAATGCTTGATGTTACTAGTTACATACCCGAAAACCGAAGTCGACGGTTGGTTATTTACGCGAGTGGACCCGTTGCCATGGCAACAACGGTTATAGCACATCTATTAACATCATCACGAAAAACCTTTTCAATGCCAACAGAGGAATATACAATTATCATACTAATATTGATACACGTACAATACATTAAGATTACATGCAAAGCATCAAATAGAATCTTTATAATGCACAAATAGCCGAAAATATACATTACATACATTATCACTTATACGCTAAACGAACTTTAAATATGGAGAGAAAAGCCTACACGATAATAATTCTTTTATATCGAGTGTGAGATTTGCAAATCGCAAAAGATTTTTTTTTCATACAAATAACCCTAGCAATCGGACAGACGGATTAGTAAACATATTTTTAAAAATAGAGGAGTTACCATTTGAGTTTTGAATGGGATCTCTTTTCACCCTTTCCTTGAACGTTCCCATGTCATAGGTCTGCTGGAATACAGGAATACGGGAATCAGATTGAAATCCATTGGACAATTCCCTTGGTAAATGCATAGTTGATGGTTAGGCGATGACGTCACAGGTCTGACGTCACGAGAACTGTGTCGCCGTTGTATTAGGCGGGTTCAACGACCTTCGACAAATTGACTACAGTCCTTGATTTCAACAATAATGCTATAGAGTAGCTTAATGGTTTAAACTCGAAGCTTTGATCGATAATATGGAAACAGCGGTTAAGCGCTTGATGTTTTAGTATGCTTACCTTACTTAGCCTAAGCTTCATATTGCAAGCGCTACATAGAAGTAACAATAAGGCGTTAGGAGCTAAAGTTGGCAGTCTTTTTGATCGTATATGTCTCAATATCTATACGACAATTGCATGTTTTACGGAGAATTAAATGTCGTTAACAATGTTATCGCTTTCAGCCGTGGTGTCGCGAAAGCTAAATTGATTATGTTTTTTTTTGTAGACAGTGAAAACATAACAATAAACGAAAAAGATTACAAAATTACGTAAAGAACATGATGCGATGTAAATAAAGATGATTGGAGAAATGCACAATACAATACAATATTACATTATAACAGTGCATTTAAAACCCGACCTTAATTAATGGATAATTTTAATTTGCTCTAAATTCAAATTTTATATTTCTTTTTCCAAATTCAAATTTTACGACGTTGGCATTGTAGTTATTAGGAACAATAATTACTAAAGCGATATTTTTTTTTTTTATATTTAACGGTCGAGTTTTATTATGCTATCTATAAATACGTCAGTCTAATAATGCAAATGCTGAATTCCTTTGCGAAATGAACATTCTAATTAGGCGAAAAGCTCAAGGGTGATTCTTAAATGTGCACAAAACAACTTAATATAAAATAGTATAAGCTAAAAGGAAAAAAAATACTATGTGTCATTCGTACTGCCAGGCATAATGACGTAAGATCACCCTCAACGTTTCGGTTTGTGTCGAGGGGCCCGGCTGGGGCTCCTCTGGCGTCACCGGAGCTTCGGACACAGGGCTCGAGGGTCCCGGGCTCTGGGTCTGAGCGGAAGACGCCTCATCGGGCGACCTCGATCGCTCCGCTCTAGGGGAGCCCTGTACGGCGTCACACTGTCATTCCAATTTTAAACCGCCCACAGACCAAACATATTTGTGTGTTGCTACTAAAGAAAAAAATTATAATAGGCAACACTAGCATTGAAAAATAACTATAACGAAGTCAACTAGGATAAATGACTACAACATCTTAAGAGAAAAAAAAAGGAAAAATAAAGGAATTCAACATTTGTATATTTAATATAATTAGTATGATATACGTATTAGATAAAATATGTGGTAAATAATTGATTAATTGTAGCAGCGATACGAAAAATTACTTATAATTAATAACCTATTCAATTTTTTCAATATTTATCTTCAAGAAATATATTATATAAAAAAAAAATTGAAGATATGAATTTAATTTTTTATCGCATAACACATTTGAACAACAAAACAAATCATGTTTACGGACGAAAAAATTTTGAACCAAACGTTCGTTGTAAAACAGCATAAATTCTCATTTTAAAAACTGCACAAAAAAAAAAACGACAATTGTTAATAACCTTAAAACAATTACCGCGCAAATCCTTCTCAATAAATTTGGCGCCAGTTTAAACGATTTCATTAATGATCACCTTGAGTCCGAAAATCCCAACCTCCACGCGAGTTTATTACCGGAAACTTTATAATATATAGCGTGACTTTTGTATATAAATAATAGTACAGAAAATTATATAACATTATTAAATAGCCCGTCAAATATAATGCGTATTTTATTTCCAAACGCAAATCATATTTATCATATTAATTTACCGGTCAATGGAAAGACAGGCTATCCGATTTGCGTGTGACTAAATAAAGAATTACGGTTATTGTAACAACAATAACGCTAGTACTAATAAGTTTACGCACGGATAAGTGCCGTGGTTACCATGGAAATGCGCACAAGAAAACAATTCAAATTTCAAAAATGGAATATTCGACTTGTTGCCGCTTGGTATTGCCAGTGTTGCGAGCGACATGACTAATGATTATGAATATTTATAAATATAACTTGTCGACTATGTTTATCCGCTAGTTGATCTACAATATCTGTAATTTTATGGTTATTTATAATGTACCTACCGTATTTACGACGTCAATATCGAGCAGTATACCCACTTAATTGTAGCTAGCAATACTACACGAGATTTCGACTTGACACGACTCAAAGTCAATTAATGCATTGGACTATGGCTTTTACTGTGACTGGTCTCGTGGTCGAGCGGTTAGAGAGCCTGACTGCAAAACCGGAGGTCGTGGGTTCGATTCTCACATGAGCACATCTGTTTGTCTATATATGTATGTTTATCAGCTGTCCGGTCACCATAACACAGGCATTCAATTGCCTAATTTGGAATCGGATAGCCGT
>DWUN01002953.1:0-12832 GCA_018249975.1 Passova gellias
TCTTATGGATATCCCACAATAACATTTTTTTGTCATTTACTTTTTACGACAAATAATGGCTAATTTTCGAAGCGATTGTAACCAATACAACATCAATCCTTATCCAATGAAATACCTTAATTATACTTGTTGATTTAATATAGATTAATATGGCCCTTTACAGCATATGTTTTAAATGAATATTTTCGAAGATATTACAGATTTAGCGTTTGCGGCGGTACCGCCCGGCCCGATAGGCGGCAGCGTGCCTTTAAATAGCGTGTCAGAGGCCGTTTTTCTGTAGTGTATTTAGTATCAGTATTGCACCCGAGCAAAGCCGGGGCGGGTCGCTAGTAATTACTTTTTAGTAATTTTGGTTTAACTGAATATAATGTTATTTAAATTTAATGTTAAATTAAATTACTTAGAGTACATTGTATCTTGTTCACTTCTTAATTCAAATGTTATTGGTATGCATAACAGACTTCGTAACTGTCTTAAATAATGTGCGGAAAAAATTTGCAGTCGCAATGAATCCAAATTGTTTCGTAAGTTAGCCAGTGCGATTCTACGAAACAAAATCATAAGGGTCACCATACTTCAGTGATTTATCTTATGCTGTATCTTTTCCATCCATCAATTATTTCCAACCATTATTAGTTAGGTACGTTTAAACTCCGGACACGTGTCTTGAGGCAGTAACATCCTGGTATTGAGTGAAGATTTTTTTCCGTAATTGAATTGGTATTTAGCTCTCAAGTTTTTGCTTATACCGAAGTTGTCTAGACAAACAGCCGAGGTCGTCGGTCCACATCGGGTGCTGACGTCACCGATTGCCAGACAAACGTTACTTGAATAACAATGACGATGTCCATCGCGTAGAACGCTAATTAAATTTTCCACACGCGGCACGCATCAGAACGGAACGAATTCGCTGTGGAAGGTTCTCGAACTCGTTTAGGATATTTTTTAATTTTGGATGATATGTTTGAGATATTTTGGAAATTATCGCAGTTCCTTTCCGACTACTTACTATCATAGCTACCAGCGGTAATTGGAATAAAAATTCCGTGTTTTCAAATGTGAATAATATTGTCGACGAAAGAATATATATTACTATAAGTATAATATGTTCCTATGTTAAAGGTCATTGTTGTTATCCTTTGAGGCTATAATCTGTTACCACTTATGTGGTACGGTATCTTTTTATAAGCGCTAAGCAAAAGCTTACTTTACCACGGTACTCCAATACATATACGTGGACAGAGGTCCATATGAATCTACTACTTCGTTAAACTTACTAGATCGATACTAAAAGTGTTCACCTTTGGTTTACTTAAAATACAATTGGTATAAAAACATCCTTAAGTCAGACGTTTTCAAAGCTATTTTGAATCTCGAAAATACGGTCTGACGTGCTTTAGGGTATAACAAGCCTTTACGGTACCCAAATTGGTCGGCCCATAAATATCCAAAGTAGCGCTGTTGCTCTCAAGACGACGATTCGTTTTCAGCTTCCAAGCTACTGCGGATGTGTATCATAATAGAGCAAAAAATACGGCTCCAGATAATAAACGTATTAGCGGCCATTTTCTTTACGTCCGTGATTTACTATACCGGTGCATTATTATGAATATTTTACACTTTAAGGTATCATAAAAACATTATTTTTAAGTGAATAAATTTGAATTTTATTCCATTTTGTATTTCATATCATAATGGATGATTAGAAAAATGTACCGTGTTACAGAGTGGTTCTATTGTTTCTTACACGATTTAAGTCACCTTTTGACCTTTTCTATTGACTTGATACCAAGCGGGGAATGCATGTCGTTACTTTTACAAAATTTAAATACTCAGCCTTAAACCGTCAAATGCATATAACTGAATAGATCTGGTAATGTACTCGTATCTCACCAATATCTAATGAAATCGCCACATGATAGCGATGAAAACATTTTTTATTTTGTAATACTCACTAAGAGACGTGTCTTTTGAGTGAATAACGTTTGAACCGTTTCAGATCTTATCATTCATTACAACATTCCTCTACGAAAGGTATACCTTGAAATTTAAACGGTGTGCATGTTTGAAATGTATAATTTCCCCTTCAGTTATGAAACCCTGGTGTAATCTCAGTGAAGATTTTGCGTGTGGTTTTAAAGGCACGAGGTGTGTCGCAAGGTGTCCGCCATTTGCGACATTACGCTCGCGATGAGACGGTAAATTTGTTTGCCGCAATGCTAAATCACTGGTTAAATGTATTATATACTTTCGCATTCTTTATTAATAAATGCTGTAATTGCTGATAACTACCTACTTGTATTTCATTAATTTAAACTTAGCAATTTATATATTACTATTAAGTTCAAAGCAATTAGAGTGTAGTACCAATGAGAACAAATCGAAAACTTCGGTAGAGGTTTTTAATTCTGCTAACAAAAACTATAATATTTTTGAAATTGTCTGTCACCAGGGCCGATAATGGACAATATTATCGGCTATATTATGCTATTACTGCTAATTTTGTTTAAAGTAGCGAAGCTGGGGCACTGCTAGCCCCGAGAAGAACTTGACAAACTCCAAGTGGAATCCAAGAGTAAGCCGGATCTTAAGGGTTTATAAAAAGCAGACTTCAAAGATCGACTTCCCGTAACAAAACAAAACAATGTTAAATGTTAAAACTACAGTCAGACGGCTTTATGTGCAGGTTAAAGAGGCAAGACATATCGCAAAAGGTCTCTAGCTATGTGCGGTAATGCATTGGCGAAGAGCGAAGACCGTAGATTGCTCATTTGTTTACCGCGTTGCTAAATCGCTGTTAAAATATACCTAATTGTAGAACGTAAGTTTTCGTAATCGTAACTATTAAACATAATCACGATCACCAGTTGTTGAGTCTAGTAATTCGGGAGATTTAGCCGCAGGGTTTATGCTCCAGGCATGCTGCAAGAGGTGACCGCCATTTGGGACATTACGCCGGCGATGAGACGGCAAATTGCTCATTTGTCTGCCGCCTTGCAAAAGTGTCCAGATGTTGCTCGGTACCTTGGGTTTAACCTTACAGATCCGGTTGACAATTATGTTGATAATAGCTGTCAAAACTTGAAAATTCAGTTGACTAGAAAACTTACATTGGTACCTTTAAGTCAAGTTAATGTATTTCAAACATATATACTTGGTTCGCGCAAGTGAATCTTCACTATACGATTTTCTATTAAAGTTAAAATCCAATAGACGCTGTTTATTCTCAAACATTTTCATGTATTTCAAGCCGGTTGCGTCGCTTTAATAGGGCAGGGTAGGCAAGTTAACAGAATTACTTTAAAGCAATAACCGTGTGCCTAGTTTCGTTTGCTAGAAGTTTGCAGTAATAAGCAAAATTAATAATTAAAGATGGTGTAAGTTGTTACAGCGAAGTAGGTAAATGGGAATAACATTTTGCAATATTTATTAAATACTGTTAGCAAACACTTGGACCTTTAAACACCAATCTGATAGACACTGGTAGGCGACATACGATTAACTTTTTCCTCGCTTGATGTTAAGCTTTCATTACATCAATTTGTAAACAAATGCTACTAATAGCGTGTTAACATATTAAAGCTTTCAAGTAGTTACCTTTCGATAATAAAGTGGATCCATGAACTTAAAACAACTACGATGTATAAAGATTATTTTGTTAAATAAGTACGATAACTAATCATAGCGAATATAAAAAAAACATAAGGTGTTTGATGTATATTGAACTTCTGCGATCATTATTCCCCAGTAAAATTTCAAATGTATAGAATGCAAAGTAATTGTGCGCAATAAATACGAGTACCGTCAATTATGCCAAGGATATTCAGTCAACATCGAGAAAAACAACATAATATTGCAACATCTTTGACATACTGATAATTGCATGTTTGTCAAAGTTAAAGTCAAGTCATCTAAGATCACAGTTCGAACTGTGAACAAACTGCAAATCCATCAAACAAATTAAACATGAATATGACAAGGATGTTAGGAAGCAACGAAGGACCGGCTATTTGTATATTCAAATGACTATTTAACATCTGCTAGTTCTACAATGTACGCTAAAGTATTTCGTGCCTATCGATTGCAGAAGATTTCGCAAATACGTGTCACACGCAGACAGTACGATTTTACGAACAAATATAAACAATCAAAAATTTTAAGGGGCATATTTATTTTTTGTAATTGTCAAAAGCAGTGTTCTGAAACAGACGTAATACAATTATGATAATTATCCTTCACAGATACCCATACATTTTCAGTTTTGAAGAACTAATAAATAAACCAAATAATTTGCCACAACTCCGTATATCTTACATGTTGTTATAAATTCTATAAAAAGATATGATTCAACATTATTAAGCATTGACTTTCGATATTTTTCATATTTCATCGGGTTGTCTAGTTATCAACCAACTGATTTGAATGAAAAATTTTCAATGAGATGTTGCATGTGGGAGATTAATTAGAAACGCGAGCTGAACTCCAAACAGATAGCAATATTGGCTGTATGTTAGACAAAACACGACTTTTAATTTAACCCTCATCTAAGAACACTACAGATATTAGAGATAATTTTCAATCTTAACTGAAAACAGTACCGAGTTTTCATGAAAAGTAACTCGCCCAAATTCAAACAGAAGACTTATGATATTTTAGAACAAAAAAAACATTTTAGGTGTGTTACACAAAAGCGAGCTAGAGGACGCCTAACACTCAAAGATGCCCTTTGAGTGGCACCTGTTCTCGGTACGCGCGGCCACGACGCCGGGAGCGCTTGCTCTCAAAACGTTAATTGTGCCATCGACGAAGCTTCTAAGGCTCAAACGGTTTGATGCTGAACTTTTATTTCTCAGTATCATATTATTTATTTCTCAGTATCATATCATATTATTTATTATCGAACATTGGCCATTAAAAATATACCATTCCAAAAATATTATATATTTCATAAATATACGAAAATTCAAAATAATAGCCAATATGTAGTATTATTATACTACATACAACCTTATTAGGTTAATAGCCAGATTATAAATCGCGTAAGATATATAAAACAACCAAAAAAAGTTTCTAAGCAGTCCAAACGACGGCCGGCAAACGATTTGAAACCTTAATGCACCGTGGAATAGAATTACATTTCGCTGAACCGCCCAACCAATAAGGGAGTGAAACGACGCAACAGATCCCGGCGAATATGTTCGCAGGCTCACTCCGAGTTACTAACACTCGCAATTCATTTTGTGAACTGAATATATTATCCTGAGGCGAAAAGTAACGCACCTTATAACTATACATATAGAGACCAATATCGCTCCGAGCTAGAGTTGTAGAAATGATCAGGGAAATCTCAGTGTTATCCGTCCCGTTTTAACTTCTATATTAAGGGTGGGAAGATTTAGAATTCTTTGTGCGAAAAAACAATTCTTTCTACAAATCCCAAATTACGATCACACGGTACGGTTGGCGATAAATATGTTCAGTGTATTGAAATCTAACACTGTAATAAAAAGAAATTTGACACTTATGACACGGTTCTGAGGAATGTCTAGGACACGAGTACTATGAGAAATAAGTTATTAAACATTACTTTAACAAACACATATTTCATGGAACATGATTGTTTTGCAAACTGTTCATTTGATAGATATTTTACAAAATCTATGCTGATATATTTTAATAGGTATACCGTAAGTAGTGGAATTAACATTGTATTCTAGAAATTTGTTCAAAACAACAAACCTGTTGTAGAAAAGTCTTTCAACTTTAACCGAACTGTAAATTTAACAAGGGATTGAATATAGTGTCTTGTTACTGTAATAATTCAAGACTACCATGAAGAGTAAGAACAAGAGCAGGTAAACACTTAATCATACTAATATAAAAATCGACTGTTTTTAATTAATTGCCCGCCATTACTGTTTCGTTGCGGGTAAAAGGCGTTAAAATCCAAAACGCAGATACAAAAAAAATAACAATGTAAACAATAAAAATTCCTCTGTGCAATAAAGGAACTCTTTGACCGGCAAGCAATACGTGTTTTATTTTATGTAGGTACTACCCATAACCATTACAGCAAAATTGATTTCAATTTTATGGTTTCTGCTCCCCTGAATCCAATCATTGTTATCGCTTGTGTATGCTGTTAAGCTATAATGAGAGCGAGCAGTTTGGAGTGTGATCTGAGAATTTAGAAAAGTATAGTTGTTTTGTCAAAATTTTGAGCCTGATCACAGGGCGATATTAAATTTGTATACATAAATTAAATTTGATTTGTAGCAATGCTTTATTATCAACAATAATATAAGTTGAGCTGATAGCTCGTTTAATAGCATACATACATACGTAACATAATGCCAGTTCCCTAACGGGGTAGGCAGAAAGCACCAAGTGCCAAATGTCTCTGTCCTTCTTTCATTCTTCACCGTTATACCTAGTAATATTTAGCATTAAAACAACATAAATATAAAGTACGAGATGGATGCCAAGAATTAAAACATTTGAAGTGGAAAGCTGAAAACTAAATCACTACACATAACAACATCACTGCTTGCCATTACAACAGTTCGATTAATTGCTGACGTTTTACGTCTACTGTTTAACAATATAAACCACGCGAGTCCGATTGCTATATGTATAACGTGCATTTACACCGTAATCATCGTTGCATAACATATTTTTCGTAGAGTATCTTGAAAAATAGCCTGACATTCCACAAGACGCTGTCAAATTGCAGTAGAAGCTTATATTAGCAACAATTAACTGTATACATATGTATATTCAGTATTTACGAGACGTCGCGAATCTCGTTTCTTGGACCCTTGTCAAATACCTACACGTTGGATGCGCCATATTTTTACTTAAAATTTATTGCAAGGATAAGTTTCAAGTCTTGCCGAGTTTGGTCGGCTCACATGCGTAATATGTTATTCTTTACCTTGTTTTAGTACCGAAAAAGTATGGATAGATATTATTTAAATTAAAATAATTGAAGGCTCTAGAGACAAATGTTCTCAGATTCTAAAATTCCACATGCAATTTATTTATAGCATTAATTCGGAAATTCCTTCTAAGTTAACATTCTAATTTCTATGAATGAATCCTATAATCCTTTAATGTAGGTACTATGATATTCACTAAAACCAGATGGAATTACGGTGATATTGTGTGTAAGATTAGGCGTGTAGTGTTTATATTGTGTAGCGCGCGATGTTCAAAATGAGAGTAGAACAATAATATTGTAAAAACATTGATCAAAGTCGGTACACTATACTTAAAAGTTGATTTGTTAGCAGCCTTTACTCCAAAACACAAATTGTTATAATAAAAATAGCTTCGTTAAATGACTATAGTATAGTGCGCGGTATATATATTTAATCAGCTTGGCCGCTATTCTTTTTACATTAACGATCCACTTGATTCGATCCTAATCGGACTTCAGTTTATGGAAGTAATAAAGTGTTCTGAACAAGCCACGGGCAGCAATATCCACCGGCACACACGTCTGCGCAGGCTGACGCTTTGTTGGCGTTCTGTGACGCTCGCCCGTGGACCTATGCCAGGCCTGTTTTGGCAAGTCTCATATCCTGAATATGTCTAGACGTCGCAAGAAATTGATTTCTTAGCAATACTGAATTATTGACTTACAGGAAGCTGATAACGCAATAATCATAGAATTGATATACTTAATTTAACTTATAACTGATTCTTATGCTCAGAATAGTTAAATGCTGAGAATAAATTCTACAAATAGTTTAATATAATATATGTATATTAGAACGATATACGAGTACGTCACTGTCCATTTATTTACACTGTAACAGTAACATGTTCTCTGTTCTATATTATCTGAAAGCGTCGAATATGTCTCTCAATAAAATGAAACTCATCAAGTGAATAAGTGTGCAAAGTAAATTAAAAAAAAAACATTATAAATTGCGCGATCCGTAAACGCTTGTGTAAATATGGACATAATAATTTATAATTACATTTTACGTAATAAGTATTTAAATATCTACACAATACTCAATGAAATATCAATTTCATTCTCCTATCCACGTGGAATACATCACAATCGCATTGCCGAGAACTGGAGTGCCCTATAAAAATGTATGAGTTTAAAAGCGAACATGTTCAGAATTACGTGAAGAACGACCGTAACATCGTCGCATTTATACACGACTCTGTCACACATTATACTTGCACACTAACCGAGATACACGGGCATAAAGCATATTAGGCGATTGTTTTAAGAGTTTAATTACACGTGTTTAATGGCTGGTTGGTGGCGTGCTTCGTGATACAAAACGAAAAGCGGATCCCATTAAGTAGGCCGAGCTTAGACTTGCTAGCGTTATTGGATCACAGGGAAAGTGAACCGAATGAACAACAAATAAGCACACCTCGTGTTACGAGAGCAGGGGAGGCACGGGAGACGTGGAACATCACTGGTACATACATAGCATCGGCACGTTGGATATCTGTTAACAATTCTAGAATTAATTATGCCTTTGAATGTATTGTTTGGGGTCGATATGCATATAGGTATGTTTATGTATTAGGCTCAAGCTTGATAAAGAAACATTTCTGGTTATTTTTATTTGGTATGATGCGAATTATTTCTTCACTATTTGGTAATTTTGGAATAACTTTTCATTTTGGTAACATACACCGTCTTGTACCAGTAGTCACAAAAGTTCTGACCACGAAATCAGGTAAGTTTTTAACGCTGTCAGATCAACAACTTGTGGGTGATCCCGTTTGAATAAAAATATCGTTCTTTCGAATGTAAATTTAAATAAACAGAAATATAAACTTTAAACAAACAAATAGAATTGCACGTAGCTGCAATTGGTTATGCACTGTCCAAAGTTCGGCTATGTGGCGGCGAGCGGGAGTTTAGCACACTATCGATCATGCGGCGCTGTCGCATGCCCTGGGGTTTGAGGCTGTCAGTTTCTACACTTTGCGGAACGCCTATGTCGGATTTAAGGACTTTCCGTACAGCACGGGACGCGAAACTTAAAATTTTATAACAAATCCGCTCAGTCGAATCCATCGCCACTTTCGGAACACAATAAACCGGCAGAAAAACAGCTTTTAGTGCCATGCTAGTTTTTAACAAAAGTCGTTGACCTGACAGATTTCAGAATTAAGTCTAACTGAAACATTTCTAAGTCTTCGAATTAAAATAATTTTAGTTACGCTCTCAGAAAGTTATTCTAATGGTTAAGATTGTTAATTTCTAAAATTTCAGAACATTGATATTTACGATAGGACAACATTTCTTCTTTCATTTAGATTATTAGTCGTCATAATATTACTACATATTATTTATTTCAGGGATATAACGAAAATTATTTTGCAACCCTGACACTAACAAAATCAAAGTTAGCAAAGTATTATGGCTTGACGCCAGATTATCGTCAATCAAAATGTTAGTGAAATCTGTTAACCACTCAATTTATCAGTTGGTCATACGGTTTTGACAGTTCGAATAGATTTCGCTGTGGTTAGCGGCTGCGGAAGGGTCGGAATTCTTAGTTAAGTTAAATTATAAACACAATATAGCTACAACGCCATAGAAATATGATCATTACGATGTACCTTCTTCCCTACGTAAATTAAGAAGAAAAGTTTAAGTCATTGAACCGTTTACTCCCTAATAACTCTTGACGAATTCTAATGATGTCAGATAAGTAGTACATTTGTACACAGAACGAAATATATATGTGAAATACCCATGCTATTTGGTAGACTTAGCAATAAAACTTTTAATAAGCAATTACGAAAAGTATGAAGACTCTCGTCAACTTGTATCGATGCTCACAACGAGACTTGTTGTTACTCGACTTCCTACTTTCGTTATCTAATGCGTCCCGAGGACGTTACCAACGTAATCAGGAGCATCATCAGGTTTTAGGTGAAATTGCAGGAAACCAATATGTAAAGATTTCTTCGTGAGACTGATAAAAATTTTAAGATAGGATTCTATCAGGGAAGTAGCAACGTTGGGCTTATTTATGCAATAAAACAAAATGTTTACTTTTGTTTTGCCCCCTTAAAGTTGGTTAATAATCCTATTTAATTCTTAACGATTTGATCGCTTAATTAAACTGGATACAAAAGTTCATAAGCTAATTACATATGCAAGTTAAGACAGCGTGCATGCAGGTTACTATTTTAACATAAATAAATACTGTAACTAATTAGTATACCAATAATAAAGAAAAAGTATTATCGTATTTATAACCTAAGTTTCTAATTCTTTGATTCCGATGTTTAAAGAAAAACGGTTCTATTTCTGCCTGTTTAATAAGTACATTTAAACAAAATAGAAAATTAACAAGTGAAAATGTAAATAGGTATTAAGTATTGTGTAATTCTAATTGGAAATTCTCGTTCTTTATCCAAACCCCACACGTCAATCATAATACTATGCGCTTGTCTACCAAATTAACTCACAGAACTGAATAATTAAGGAGAATCACCGACAGTACCTACAGCTGTAATTAAGACTCATTATATTTGTTAATGAGAAACCGGTATTCAGTAACAAAAATTTTTAGATTCGTAAAATTACATTTCTGTCGGTATTGAAACAATGTAAAAAACATTACAATGCAGTGTTATTAATAATAAAGCCATAGCAAAGGTTAAACGTAATACGATACACATTTTCGTAGGAATATTAAAAATGTAAAGATATTATTATCACACGAATTATGGATATAAGTACTTGTATATGAGCAGACTTCAACAATTCCACATATCAAGTATCGCTTCCATATTTGAAAGTGTTTTTGCCAAAAGGTATTGAAATTTCCTGCCACTCTGAATATCGATCACTCGCGCTACAACAGTAAATTTAATTAGTAAGGGGATTAAGTTTTTGCCGATTATTCGAGGCTCATAGGACGTGGCCTCGTCGGCCTAATTATCGGTTTAGCTTATATGCGTATGACCAAATACAACGAAATATTCAACGAAGCTGTAAAGGCGAGGAAAATTGGCACGTCACATCCAATTTCCTAGCAAATACGTCCTGAGCGTATTTGTTTCCAAAGTACCGACATTGCACGGTTGATCCCCTTGCTTACCAATACAAATTGCATAGCACTCCCGAACCGAGCCACAACTCAATGAAACATACCAATCGAACAGGAGATGCCAAATATCAATCACCGAGAACAAACCATATTGCGGCGTATAGTTGTAAACAGAAGAACGATTATTGTATGAACGTGCTAAGTGGAGTCGAGTTCGTTGTCCATCGTACATGATACGTTCAATGAATGCTCAAAGCGGTCGGTTTGACCTGCACCGCTGCATTAGAATACGGAAGATGTCCCGAGGGCGTCGCGAATACCGCGTTGTTCGAGTTCAAATTCAATTGCCTTTCCCAACCGTAAACTGTTTAAATGCAGAACATTTCGAAAGTCATTGCCAAGTCAAATTCACTGATTACTCTCCTCATTGAATTAAAACGTCCATGAATTAGCTCCTTCTTGCACCAAATTGAATAAGTTATTCGACGCCTTTACTTAAAGAACTCGTTGCTTTTAAGTGTTTTAGTACTTAGATATATTTAAATATAAATTACTCCCGTTTAAGAATTCTAAACGGGAACGCTTTTACTTTACGATTCATTGTCTTCGAATTTTCAAATAAAAAACTCCTTTCTTTATTGTACACGCACACGACGATAATACTTAAGTGAAAAGTAACTTAAATGAAAATCCCAGATGAATTATTATAAAACGTCGTAAGATATTGTTATTCTGAAAGTGTTTGTGGTTGCTATTGATTTGCCAATTTGTATCTATTAGCAAAGTGGGAAAGGCTCGGTAAGTGCTCGTAACCGGGGTCTAACGTCTTGCTTCCCGCTGGGAGTATGACGTCGATTCCCCGTTGCCGGAATTTTCCTGAACATTCCAGTACAAATTCCCGACCAAAGTTTTGCCGCGCCATCTAATTCCCCGGCTACATTATCGGCCAAACACTTTATGCGTCGCGACGACCTTACCAAGGATCCTACTCGTACATGTAAAAATGTGCCAACATACTTGAAACTTATTTAACTAACAACTTGCTCAATAGACTTTGAATTCGATAAGAGAATCATGAACACTCTACAATAAATAAAACGTTGTTTTATTTTATAAAGGAGTTTAATGAAACAAATGTCATTGAAATAATGAAATTCTCTGATTCCGGTGAAAATGGGAGATTTAAATAACACTGAATAATGGTTACCTAAAATATTTCGTGTAGTTTATTGCAGGCTATTTTCGGTTCAGACGTTAATATTTGGTACGTTAAAGTTGAAGTACTCGTACATTACATAGGCGTCTAATACAAGTAGTTCACCTAATACAGTCACTGAATAACAAAAAACCGCCTTCAACCGTGCGTAGCCCGACACTTACTTGTCCGTGAAACAAATCGGAAAATAAATTCACAAGAAGCCTTATCAGTTCACCCATCGCCAAAACGTACGGGATGCTTTACTAGATACCATTACAATTATACGAGTACAAGCCGAAATATCCAATACCCAACTCTCTTACCCCAATTCTGAAGACGATAAGGGATTATGAACTCCCCCAACTTAAAATTTCCATCAATGATGTATTTAAGAAAACTTTGTTTAACTTTTCTAATCATTTTACGAAGCAAGGTTTCGGTTCGGGAGAATTTAAGCCGAGTTTACCGCAATTCGTAAGTCTTACTATTGGGGTTTACTGCCTCGGTATGATAACGAAACGATTGTAGTTTGTGATTAAATTAAAGTTACAATGAAAAGAAAATTTATTAATCTGAATATAATATA
>DWUN01002954.1:0-12832 GCA_018249975.1 Passova gellias
CAGAGGAGTGTAGTACACCCCCACATGTCACCAGTTACGTTTAAGTCCCACAATGGAATAGGTGGTGAGCCTATTGCTATGCACCGGGCACTCTGAGTCACTATTGGAAATTCTAAATTAGAAAATCTAGCAGTACCCACCCGGGATTTGAACCCAGGACCTCCCGATCGGCAGTCGCGTTAGCAACCGCACGACCAACGAGGCAGTCCATGATAAAGAAGGACCTAATGTCACTTAGGGCCTCGTGTGGTTAAGCAACACTCAAATAAGCAGCAGTTTTTATTCTCTCAAGCGTTTTATTTTTCACTATTGGTCTCGGTTCTTATGTAATTGTACTAGTTGACACAGACTAGAAAACGATATGAAATCTTAGATTTCCTCACGATGTTTAATTTCATTTAATTTCAAAACTTTATAGTCGGATTTAAGAGTGTTCACGATATCCCCAATATATTTGTATTCCGCCGGATAGAAGTTAAAGCCGCACTGTTTAGTTACGAAGACAGCATGGCACTGTAGTTGAGCTTTCGACAGCAGACTATAATAAATAAAATTTTATGCAAATGATTTAAACTCAGCACTATTTGGACAGATGACTTCACAACTTGTTTTATATTGACGCCTAGCGACCCGCCCCGGCTTTGCACGGGTGCAATACTGATACTAAATACACTGCAGAATAACCGTGAACGTTGTATATAAAAAACATAGCAGCCCGCTCCGGCTTCGCAAGGTTATAAAATATATAGCCTATGCCACTCACTGAAAAAATGATTAAAATCGATCCAGTAGTTTTGATAACGTATAAATCGCTACGTTGCACGTATGCTCAGCGTGTCGTTAAATTAAGTCGTTGTGAAATACGTAATAATGTTTTTAAATGTCCATTCCGCGAATTGGTAGAGTTGTAAACGTTATTGTTGTGTATAGTCGGGGTATTTGCTGGCGGTGATTGCGGAGTGAAGTTGGAAAAGCGTGAAGAAATTTATTTTTATTAAATCACGTTCCGAAGTAACTAGGGATTGTTGTCGTTGTTCGCTTATTCACTAGGAATTTCTCGGCGTAGCAAACGAATGGCTTGTTGTTGCTTCTCGTACGACTAATTTTAGTTGCTTGTTTTGTGTTAAGAAATACAATAAGTGTATTGGCATTTACAGCTATTACGGTCATTAGGTACGGAAACTTAATCGTTTTACAAAAGAACTTAACTACACCAAATATTTGGAACCGTTAGGGACCTTACTTTATGTATATTAATAATAAAACTTCATTACATATAAGCAAAAATAAATAATCGTCCATGAAGTTTTATATATATCATATTTTAAACGAAACAAATCATGTATTTGTTTAACAAACGAATATGTATGTATGTATTTATGTGTATTGTGTAGTTACGTTTACACACAATACAAAATAAAACCGTCAAGGTCAATATAGATATTCGCGAAAAACTGATTTTGGTGACCTTTTTACCTTTACAACTTTTTTAGCCGGCACGATATCAATGTCGATTTTTGACATCTTCATTACAACGCCGTAATAAACGTGTATACAAAAATCTAGTTCGCTAGGAATTAATCCGCAGATGACTGTAATGATTTGATAACAGATGGAATGATTTGATGACAGATGGACTGTAATGATTTACGCAAAGAATACCGGAGAAAGAAGGCTGTCAGCTGGGAGACAGGCCCATTTAATGTCCGCGCCTAGCAACATTTACAAAAATCATCTCCAGTGCCCATAAAAAGCCTTTCAGGGATGAAACATATTAATATATATTTACATTTCTTTGTTCAATATTTATTTATTTTTTGTATGCATTAACCGCTTCGTCTACATTCATCAATCTCGATGCATGTAGACGAAGCGCGTCAGGTTTGCAAGCACAGAGTTATTGGCACTCGGTGCTTTCTGCCTATCCCGTTAAGGACCTGGCGTAATGTATGTATGTATTTGTTCAATAGTTGTTTCGCGTGTGCTTATATTTTTTGTATACATGGTTAGTTATCATACTTATTATATCTGCTGTTCTAATGGTTAAACCAGAAGTCCTAGGTTCGGGTCCCAGCTACAAAAAACTATACTCGTGAGGAGCACGAGTAGTTTTCCTGTAGGATTGTAAAATATCTACATAGATATGTGTTTAGAAATATGGATACCTATCCAAGTTTATTGGCTGTCTGGTAACCATTGTAGAGGCTTTTCGAAGGTCGCAGTAATGTGGCCTTGTTTGAGATGTTGCAATGTAAAATTATCCCTAGCTAGGACTTAGTAAGATACATATTCCTTTGTAGTAGACACCTTGTATAACTTGAGTTCCCTTTTCAAAGAGTCTATAATAAGAAAAATAAATTTAATCACAACATTTAACTTGTAATTTGCATACTTTTATCTACAGGTCGACAAAGAGTGCAATTCTGCCGACGCATACAATTTAGAACTAGCCAGAAAAGACTACAATATTGCTACAACTGCAGTACAATTTGCGACGAATGTTAATTATCTACAAGAGAATACGCTACGAAATCGTGTTTAGATGTATTCGATAGAAGTCGAAAAGAACTTATTCGGTTATAGCGAAGTTGCACGATTTTTTTTTAGGCGTGAGAGTAGCAATGGTGTAGCAGTAACAAGTGACCACTTTCATAGAAATTCGCAACCAACCTTTAAGAGGACTTTAGGAATAGGACTATTAGTATTAATTACTAATGTAATGAGTATTAGTTGGTTAATATTAAAAATTACAGTTGTATAACCTATGTTGGCGGATAAAAGCTAGTAAATAACACTATAGTAGGTACTGTGCTTAATTTAATTAATTTCTACACTGAATTGTTTTGGCTTTTTGTCTGTGCAAATAAATTAATTAATCCCGCATCTTGTCTGCAAACACTGAATGATATATTACAGTTGTAACGCAAACTTTAATTTAATTTGTACTTGTGGAACAACGTGAGAATTTTGCAAACTTATCTCGTAGCTTTAGTTTTAAATTAAATCCGTATTTAGGTAATATATATCGACTAGCTTTGCCCGCGACTTCGCCGGCCTGGAAATAAGTGCGTCACAAAGTTTTCATTGTAAAAGTTGCCAAATTTTTCTAAAACAATGAAATTCCTGGAAAATTAAAAAAAAATGGGAGAAAAAAGTAACCTATGTTGACCCCAAGACCCTGAAGTATCTCTATATGAAATTTCATCACAATTGGTTCAGCGGTTTGACCGCGATTACGATAGACAGATAGACAGACAGACAAAGTTATTTCCACATTTATAATATTAGTAAGTATGATTGGCGACTGGTGTGCTTTTGCCATTATAGCCTAAGTGCGTTACTAAAGAATATTTTGATATAATATACAGACTTTTAGTATGACTCAGAAAAATAATTCGAGTGTTAATGGATGTAGGCATCGAGGGAGACCTAGACTGTCCTATCTTGGTAAAAATAGATCAGACACTAGCTGACGGGGGAGCCAAGAGTCTCCCAAACCGGCGTGTATGCATGAAGATAGTGATGAATATAAACGAAGCACAGTATGTAAGGACAGAGATATTTGGCACTCGGTGCTTTCTGCCTATCCCGTTAGAGACCTGGCGTGACATTATATAGTATGACTTCTTACCATAGATTTAAAATAACTAAATTATTTATACACATTATTTAAATAAATCTAAATAATATTAAATTAGATTACCAAATTCATTATCTCATGTTTATAGAATTCGAACAGTGGCACTTAAATTGATTGCATTTTGATTTCGAAATAATGCTAAAACAATTTTCCACTGATTTATTTACACAAAGGCACAAATCAAATTCGCATTAGGTTACGTATTGAATAGACGCGCTTATTTGGAAACCACCATTAAACTCGTTCCGTATTTACCAGTGTGTTGAGTGCGTGTGAAATACAATCAATGGGATATTTAATTGACATGTCCGAATTGAAATTGCATACGATATTTTACGATGGACCCAATTGAAGGGTGGATCGTTGTTGATCGGTTTGGTATAGCTATATTATGTCGTGGCTTGATCTTAGTCAATTCGTCTTATTGTTACTGTGCATATATTGATTCAAAAAATATATTGATATGTTTTTGATCGCTTACTGAATTTAAAGTTAAGTAAACGAATTAGATTAGGATCTGTAAGGTTAAGGTTAGTTTGTAGGCATGGAAATAAATAAATATTAAAATTTGTCTTTTAATCCAATGTGACCTTTTTTCGCATTAATGTAGTCACGTGTTCTATAAGAGACTGTAACATTAAATATGAAAATAATAACACTATATTTTCTTTTGTAAATAATAAAGAATTTTCTAGCTATCTTTTCATTTTTTTTTCAAGCCACTACTTGAAAAATGTCGTGGTGTTCACACAGGGCTGCAGCTAGAGTCGAATTTGAGGTAGGGCAGCATTGGTTATAGGTAGGACCCCATTGGTTACAGGATTTCCCCTCGAATCACGGGCTCCTAAATCAATCATCCCGTATATCGCTGACCTTTAGGTTAACGTTAAATTTTTTTTTATCTCAAACTATGAACAAACAATTTAATTATAATAATTTATCTTAGTTTTTGGTATTTTTAACGTAGGGCATTGTGATTTCAAGATACGGCATTGCCCCACAATGCCTCCCCTTAGCTACAGCCCTGGGTACATACAACATGTTTTCCCACGTTTGGTTACCCGCCCACGCCACCCATATCACATCAAAGCTGTACCAAAAATCTACAAATCAACAACGTCATTACAGAGGACGCTTTGTGATTCATGATCTCCACGAAGACGCAAACCAAATTCAATCTTCACTGTGAAAGGCACACGAATTCGTCCCTCTTAATATTAATTTAATGTATAAATCATATTAAACACGCACGCCCTTTGTTTGTCCTCACTTTGATCAGTTTAAAATAGATAAAGGCGTATGATAGTTTACGTTTATGATAGTCTTAAGAGGAACAATATCATAAGTAAAACGTCAATATCAATATCAAACTTGCACACCTTAGAAATGTTATAAATTATTTATTATTTTCCGAGATGTGTGAAGTGTACCATTCCGCACTTGGCTCGTCGTACACTATGACCTAAATCCCCATCAGTATGAGAAGAGACCCGGTCCAGCAGTGGACCAAGAAAAGGGTCGAAATAAAACAAAAGCAGATGAACAAATGTAATGATAGGTCATTTAAATATTTTTGAAACCTCAAAGACATAAATATCATAATCAGTATATTTGAATTTTAGATTCGACGTCAGATATTGAAATTTTTCTTTGCGAACGAATATTATAATATGCGCGTATAATAATATGAAGTAGGTGTTGATAACTGAATATACAATTATTTATATGCTGATTTTAATACTTTAATAGAATTCGGTGTTCATACTTATAATATGAGTAGTATGTGAAACCGTGACTGAGAAACAGGAGGTATCGGGTTCGATTCCCACCCAGGACAAACGTTTGTGCGATGAGGACGTTTGTTTGTTCTGTTTGATCGTATGTTTAACAACAGCCCGGTTACCAAAACACAGGCATTAAATTGTCTCATTTGAAATCAGACAGCCGTGTGAGGAATTGTCCACAGATATTACTATTATATACATACCAATAAACAGAACCGTACCTTCGGATATATCGAAATATTCCAGCCTTATAACAACGCTATCTGATATTATAAACCTGTGACAATCGTATTAAGTTCCCGCCGCCATTTGTATCGACCTGTCTCATTGTAGAAGAGAAAATGTCGCGATTCAATCATCCTACGCAATAAGAACTTTTCTATTTCTTTACCGTTGCATATTTCAAAGGCTCTATATAGTGTTAAATTATGAGTTTACTATGTTAAATTGTTAACATAGTAAACTCATTATTCCTAGCGTTAGTCACGTTGGTATATGGGATCCGCTTTTCTTTTTTTTTTAAACGACATCACAAAAGGACCTACTCAATTGGACTGTATTTTTTTGTTGTTTTTTTTAAATTTATTTATGTACTTACACAGAGTTCATATGAAAAAGACCAGAAGAGAAGAGTACAAAGGCACTGCTTATTCCATATAGGAATCTCTTCCAGCAGACCTGCAAGAGGAGGCTTGAATACATTGAGGCAAGCATTTTTTATGCTTGTTACCTCATAACTTTGGACTGGGTGAACCGATTCTGTTGATCCTTCCATTTCTCTCCATCTTGGACGTCTTCCGCTTGGATGTCGCAGCTTTTCATATCTTTACGATATGTACCCACTGCAGTCTTAACGCGTGCTTTGAGATCAGTACAGAGCCGTTGCGACTGTTATTTGATGTATTTGTAGCGATAAAATAAATCCTGCTCACTAGGAGAGGATACCCGGCCCAGCTTGGCCCGGCATGGTCTGCTGCCAACGAAAAAGGGTCGAAAAAAATTTACATAAATATTTTTCCAAATTTCCGTTTTTTTTTATTGCCGAATTTGTAATCAGATGGTCGGGTGTGAAATTTTTCCAATTATTATTGTTATTATCAACGTAGTTCGCATGTTACCTTTCTCTCTATGTGTGATTTGAGTCCTTTACTTCTCTCACGAGGATGTCGAACGGTGATATGCTTCGCTACTGCGTCACGCCAGAGATTATTTTCTCACAATCAACAAAACTATAAATTATTCATATTGGGAACTCGGTTCTTTTGTTTTAATCAATTGTTGTAACGTTGTTGATCGTGTTATCTTGTTTTGTTTCCTGATATTTATAATTAATTTGTACAAAGTTAACGGTTTCTTTAAATTTGTTTATTCATTTATGAACGTATGTACATAATATTGTGAATAATTTTATTGCATGGTAAAATCGGAGGAAATCAATTTTAAGTAAACAATAACAATATTCAAACAGACATATGTGACAACAGTAATATTTGTATCCAACATAATTCTCAATATTATTATTGTGTATACGATTAAGTTATGTACATACAACATTCGGTTCGAAATTTGAATATTGAACATTTCGGAATACGCTTCCGATTAAAACAATACACATTGTAGTATTTCGACAAGAGTTGTCTTTGCATGAGAGGATTTATGATCATAGACAACCACATCGACCACTTGAGCATTAATACTTTTTACATTACTTAACACCATAGACAACTCTCTAGCATACAGGTTTTCTCAAGACTGTTTACCATATCGTTATAGCGAATAATATTCAATGTGAAGACGCATTCATTTTGTTTAAGTCAGGGGTTTGAAACCACTTGGGTATTAGCACTCTATTCAAAACACGGCTCGGATATATTCCACTGTTATAAAACGTAGAATTGCCAACAGAACGTGCGGAGGGCAGAACCTTTCCATTAAATTAACTAACTCGATTAAATAATAATAGATTCTGTCCAAACTTCGTTAGGAGGGGGCGAACAGGAACAATTGCGTTTGTTTCTGTTACAGCGAATTTTGAACTACACAATGTTCATTACATCGAACAGTACAATTACGATGTTAAGTACTTTTAAAAAAGAATATCGCATTTTTTAAAATTCAATTTTATTTTGTGTTTGAACATTTTTGTATTGTGCTGCTTTAATTTTCTTTTTCTTTTCTTTCTTTCTTGTCATAAATGAACAGTTGGATTTGAAGTGATCTATCATATAATTATTATGATTTCTCTTTTCACAGATGATATTTTTGTGTGTAAACGATGTAATATATTTACGCATCGTTCTTTATGCTAATTAATTTGACATTTTCAAGGCATTCAACAGGGGTCAGAGCAAGGATAGTAATGATTTTCTTTCTGAGATACTTCTTGAGCGTTTTGAAGCTCTTTAAGAAAAGTTTAAACAATTATCTTTTAAAGTCGTTTCTGTTATAGCACAGGACCGTAAGCGACGCTGACCAGTGACCATATAAGATAATGATAATCATTGTAATACAACGGATATTGTCGTCAATAAAACTTGATAAATTTCAATACATATTTCTAGAGGTCGAAGAACTCCAGCGCACAAATTCGAGTAATAATTAGGTATATTTCGAAAGACCACGGGCTATAAAATAATTTGAGATAAATAACATTTTAGAACAATATGAGATCATTTAATATCAGATTACTGAAATCCCTAATTCAATGTAATTGATTTAGATATCAACGCGCAGATATCCTAGGAGCTCGAGGTCATTAACCTTAAGTAATATCAATTTGTTATTTTTGTAAGAGACGACAAAGACAAAGACGTTTATTTGCAAAAATATGGGTACATATAAAGATTTTACAGAATTATTAGTTCAAGCCATATTTTGCTTTTTACGGCGTACGATTATTTCTATTACAAAAAATAACCAAAAGTGTAAACACCACTTGTTTACGTAGGTAAGCATCGCAAATCACTGTAATAAGCGAATCGGAGATTTATTGCGATACGTTTGCATTATTTTATTTATTATTTACTTAGGCCTAAACCATAATGTAGCTGGGCCCTTTGAATTGCCGACTCATGAAATCCTGTGGCGTAAGCTTTGTTAGCAAAACGCTATTGAACGAAAGCGGTACTTTTCACAATACGTATTGTGAAATGTTGAGCTTTATGTTTTGTTTAATACTTCTATTTGGATGGTGGCTGTTGGCAAATGTTAAGCGGTTGGTCTGTACTAGTGGTCTAGCAGCATGAATCTAGTGGAATAATTCGTTAAAGACAGCACGAAACATATTCCTAGATGTATTAATAACCAGCTTTGCTTGCGGCTTCGCCCGCGTGTAAATCAGTGTGTCACAACATTTTTCACGCGTAAATAACGACCCCACGGGAATTCTAGGATAAAAAGTAGCCTATACGTTGCTCCACAGCCTCCTCTTGTGGCGAAGATATATAGAGATATTAACCATAAGAGATAGTAATACTTCGGGATAAAGGATAACCTATGTTCATTCCCAAAGTCACGTCTATGTCTGCACCAAATTTCATTACAATCGGTTCAGTGGTTTAGGCGTGAAAGCGTAGCAGATAGACAGATAGAGTTAGTTTCACGTTTATAATATTAGTAGGGAATCTAGCCACAAGTTGCAACTAGACAGCGGCGCAATGCGAAGTGCAGTTAATCCAACATGTCGTTCAGTATGCGGTTGCATTATGAGCATTTTGCCACTACCACGATACCTGATTTTTTGTAATGAAATAATAATAATAAGTGTAATAACTCGGAACAATTCCCACACACACTATCGGATTCCAAAGGTAATTCAATGCCTGTATTATGTCGGACAGTTTGTATACATGCGATATAATACTTAAGATATTTTTATTACACCCAGATAGAGAAAAAAACAAATGTGCTCATCATATAAATGTTTGTCATGTTTGGGAATCGAACCCACGACCTCTAGTTTTGCAGTCAGGGTCTCCAAACACCACCATCAGTATTACAATGGATGTATATATGTATGTTTATCAGCTGTCCGGTTACCATAAAACATACCATAAAACGTTTGATTGCCTAATTTGGAATCAGATAGCCGTGTGTAAAATTGTCTAAAGTTATTATTTATTTATTTATTGCATGTATGACACAATTACACTTTTCAGGTAGTAATAACATGTGATGCCCTGTTAGGGCGTAGCAACATTGCAGCTGTTACACTTAAATTAACGCTTTCAAAATTACTTTAATGACCATATTACTTTATTTTACATATTTTACAATTTGAACATGTATGTACATGTGAATAGAATTTGTCGTTGAGATCATACTCGTGAATAATAAATATATTAGATTATTAGTCTTGCGCGTTGATGGAACGCTTTGACACAAAGCCGCCTCCGTGCCCTCACAACCTTATTGGTAAAATAACGTTTATTATTACACACAACAATTTACTCATTAACGTTTTCATTATGAAGTGTACATAGACGGTTTGTTCATAATAACTCAATTATATAACAAGGCTCATCAATTTCCTTTGTTCCTTGTTTCGCAATGACAAGGGAAATGCGCTGTCGTCCTCAATGGAACGGAAGTTTGACGAAAGTTACGCAAACAACAATATCTATACTAATATTGTAAAGAGGAAAGATTTGTGTGTGTTGTGTAACGAATGGGCTCAAAAATTGCACCTACAGGTCAGCCAGTATTTACACGTATGCCATATTAGGTACAGGTTGGTTCCAGATGCATTGTTACTCTCGAGGACTGACATGGTTGCCCCTCTAAGATCGGCATCACGATTTGAAGGGAAACACAAATTGTAATATCAGCTGCCTCACAGCAGACGTAGCGTATACATGTTCTACTAACCCCCAAAAGTATAGTATTATATGTTATTTGTTATATGTTACGTAAATTTGTTATTTGTTATCACTTTGAACGCACAAATCTATACTCTCAAATAACACTAAAGTTTCTCTCCAATTCGGTGACAGATGCGTCGCTAGCCCCGAGGAATAAATTGAAAGTTATAATGTAACGATTTGATTAAATAAATCAAATATATTTTGTCGTTCACTTTGTAAACCTGATGCGAGTAGCTCCACTGAACCCTAAAATTAATGTCGGCATAAATTATTTTATAGTTGCCGTGTCAACAATTTTGAATTCATTTCTACAATTTTGACTGACCACGCGAATCCCGGTGGTTGCTTGATTTACCAATAACCGTAGGTCGTGGGTTCGATTCTCATCCAAAACAAACATTTGCGTGAGGAGAGTATTTTTGTACGTTCTATGTTAGAGAGTCTAATAATAGTTGTATAAGTATTATTTGGTATGTATTTATGTTTATTTATAAGCTATATCATTATTATTACTACAATGATTCGCTAGTCTAGAGACTAATTTCGATTATTATGTAGATAGTCATATGAAACTCGATTTTATATAACTCAGCATCACAAACCGTGGTACGGACTTAGTATTTTGCAAGGCTTAGTTATAACCTTCCTGTTCTGAAGCTGCATTGTACTTCATTTATGAAATGAACTCAATTTAATTAAAACATTCTAGTGTGTTTTAGCGCTGTTTGGTGTTGAATTGTGTATTAGGACTATTTGCAAACCGTGACTTTCTACGAGAATGTAACGACATGAGCTTCTTACATTTGTATGCCGTAAAAGGCAAAATATAGCTTGAACTAGTAATCCTGTAATATCTTTATATTTATCCATATTTGTGCAAATAATCGTCTTTGTCTTTGTCTTTGAACCGTTTTTAATACGAATTATTATCAGTATGATTTCGATATTTCGTAATTTGTGTAGCGGTTAGAACACCTGCATCGAAAGCTATACTAATTTAACTAGTATATGCTAGATACCTGTTGCTATGCGAGATATCTATTGAAGTGATTTTTTATACACTTAATCTAGCAAACAGGCAACAGTACCGCTCAATAATAAGTGGTCACCTTTTATATTGTCGCCTTTCTTGAAGAGTCCTATATCACTGGGTAATTTCATAAAGAATCCTTTTGATCTAAATTCGCAAAGAACTTACTCTTCTTGCTATTACCAGAGACCTTCTAAAGCGGATTCTCACAATTTCAAGATTCGACATTGTTGATTACACATTCCAGCACGATTTCGCTTTGTAAGTAAGTGTTACGAATGGACTTACCGTTTGGCGTCTGACGAATGAGATTTTATTTGAGCTTCATCGAATCGGATATTTTTAAATTGTGACACCATTTTAAATTTAAGAAACATTTTTAAATTGAGGCAAAGCTCATAAATTGAGGCAACATCTTAAAATTGAGGCGATATTTTGAAATTGAGGCAACAGTGTTCAGTTCAGGCAACACTTTGAAATTCAGGCAATAATGTTAATCTCAGACAACATTTTGAAATTGAGGCAACAATGTTAAGTTCAGGCAACATTTTGAAATTGAGACAACATTTTGAAATTGAGGCAACAGTGTTAAGTTCAGGCAACATTTTGAAATTGAGGCAACAATCTTACATTGACGCAACAGTTTTAAATCGAGGCTTGCGAAGTATTTTTTTTCAATACATTTAATATGAAGTCTAATGTTTATGTAAAGGGATAATCTATGTCTGCAATGATAAACTCTTGCACCTGCAAATAGCGTATAATAATTCACCAATAATGCGTATGGTGCACTGCATATCTCTGTAGTCACAGTAAGTACCAGTTACATATGAAATGTTAAGAATTGGAAGTATTTATGTCTAAAATTTTTCGGAGATTCGTGTTCATTGTGTTGGATGTTGAGGGAAATGTGAGATTCAATTATTCCAGAAATATACATGTCTCTGTACTAACGGCCCTTTTGCGTAATATCACCGATTTTTGTACAATTTCCTTGAGCTTTGCGCTCACGGCGAGATTAGAATTTTGGTGCCGGAATACATTTTAATATTGAACCGTAAGCCAACAACTCTGCTCTGCCCGGTTGGATGAACTGTGTACATATTACATTTTTATTATTCACCACAATAAGAATTAATGTTTGCTTTTTTTCCATTTCTATTATTAACGACTAGTTGTTGCCCGCGTGCATATAAGTGTGTCCCGAAGTTTTTCCCGCGTAAATTGCCACCCCACGGGAATTGGAAGATAAAATGGAGCCTGTATGTTGCTCCACAACCTCCTGTTGTTGCGAAGATATACAACTTTATATCTATGGCTAGGGGCCATGGTTAGTTAACCATAAGAGATAGATACATGCTATTAAATAGGCAGCCTATGTCCTTTTCCAAAGTCACGTCTATCTCTGTACCAAATTTTTATACTATAAACGGGACTATATCGCGCACTATTTTAACCGAAGTATTTACCTCGACTCTCGACGTTTCGGCCGCAATGCAACGGCCGTGGTCACGAG
>DWUN01002955.1:0-12831 GCA_018249975.1 Passova gellias
ACGCCTCATCGCGGCGACGCTAAGCAGCATGAGCTACTGTTTGGCCGAAGAGGCGAGACCTTATTGTGGCAATGGTAAAACCACATGTATATTTGAAAAGAGAGAAAAGAAAAGAACAATCAATTCATTCGCGGACCTTGTTTGCCTCAAGAAAAGTACAGAGTTACAAAAACAAAGAAATAAATAAATCATAATAACGATGATAAAAAATAAAAATAAAACAAAACAAAAGGTTAAAAAAAAACACAAGCAAAAAGTAAAACCTTTCCAGCATATGAAAATGATAAAAACAAAAACCTATTCAAGATTTATCTGTGGCGCGACACAAAGCCGCGAAACGGTTTCGGATTGGTATGTAGTAAATTGTGATTTTTACCAAAATCTGATATCTATTATGACAGGTATTGTAGAAGATGGGGAAGCTTGCGATTGTGGTCTTCCATCCCAATGCAGCCACAGGGACCCGTGCTGCACGCCGCGAGCAGGCGGTGCTCTGGTGTTCGAGGATGGGTTGGTATACAAATATGCTCAGCATTGAAAGACATGTACAGATGTAAGAAATATACTTTGTGTAAAAGAGAACATCGGCGTAAAAATCAGAAACGGAACGCTGCATTGGTTCGGCCATGGGGAAAGAATGGATCATGAAAGAATAACAAAGCAGATATATAATGCCAGTGTTGATGGATGTAGGCGCCGAGGGAGACCCAGACTGTCCTATCTCGACCAAATAGGTCAGATACAGGCTGAAGGAGGAGTCAAGATTTTCCGAAACCGGCGTGTATGCATGAAGAGAGAGATGAATGTAAACGAAGCGCGTCAGGTTTGCCAGGACAGAGATATTTGGCACTCAGTGCTTTTTGCCTACCCCATTATGGACCTGGCGTGATGTTATGTTGTTGTTGTAAAAGACGTGTACAAAATTTCAAAAAAGCACTATATTAAAACTGTCCCTGTACCTAGTAAGAGGCTTCGGAGGTTGTGGGCAGCCAAAATTTGAGTTCAGACCGTAGCTAAAAAGAAAACGGCATTAGAACTTATATCTTAATCAGACCGAAGCAATATATGAAACTTTTTGCGATATCAGAGCTCTCCACAAGGAGGGCTGCTCCGTGGCCCCGAGCGCGACCTGCCACCCGTCGCAAGGCCTCTGCTGCAACGCGAGATGCCAGTACGCTAATATCAACAGCAGTGGTATCGTAAGTCATTTGCATATCTCCGATATAACACAAATGCTAGTTCGTATAGGTTTAAGTGTGATGTTTGTGAATCTACTGCGCAAGCTATGCTACCTGGATATGTATGAAATCTGGCATACAGATAGTTTGTGGACTGACTAGTGAGAGTACTTTTTATACAGCGTATATAGAAGCTGTTATATATATAGTTTTTCCTTCGGCTACTACATGGCGGTATAGCCATATAAAGACTCGTCCCGGTTCTGATTTTATAGGAATTAAAATGTTAAAGAGTGTAGTTCTTTGGGATAAGCGATGGGCGCTTTTGCTCTCAGATCAGGCGATAAAACTATCTGGTAGCAGCTAATTTAAGTACAATGTATGTGAATTTACATTCGGCTATGTTGAGTTGAGTAGAATCATTTCCGTACGACATTTTTTACACGAATTTACAGTTCTTGGCGAGTTTTATTTACCAATCGCGATCACTGTTTCTCCCCAAAGTGATGGTAACGAGGTTTTTTTAGGACTGTACGACGAAAGACCAAGCGTGCGCTTGCAACATCACCGCGGGCTGCCGCTGCGGGCTCGGCGGGCGCTGCTTGCCGGACGGCAGCTGTCACGCGAGTGAGTGCGCTATTTTGGGGCTGAGGGAGTGCAGTTGCGCGAAGAAAGGACCAGTAAGTACGTTTAGGTCTTATGCAACGCCAACCTTTTTCGTTTACCAATTTTTCACTATCAACCTCTCTTCATCCCATTAACCTCCTCTAAGGCTGAGAAAGTTAACCTCATATTCTATCATACAAGCATACAACCAAGTTCTTAAACAACGTAATGCAGATTTCTAAGCTTTGAAGGTAATACATAGGTACCTATTCTGCTATACTATATCAGCGTGATATCTGTTTTTGGGTAAGATGCCACCAAATAGTCAACCCGATATGATCCCTAAACACTTCACTGTTTACAAACCAGGGTGGTGAGCTCGGCAAGCAACACAGATGTGGTATCTGTTGTGAACTCGCGACTGTGGGGAAGCGAAGAGGTCAGTGCGTCGGAGCGGAGTTCGCGGCGCGGGAAGCTTTGAAAAGGTCCCAATTGCCTGAAGACTGGCCCGGAAAAGACTATAGAGGACGTAAGGCGCCTTTCATTTTGGGAAAATAGTATTCAAACTTTTCACTAAAGCAGATATTGTACTTGAGATCAAATAAAAATGTCTGCCTATTTGGAGAAGTACATTCGTATAAGTTCCGTTCGAAATTTGAATTTGAATTTGACGGTCTTTCACTTTTCGAGTATTCCACGACAAAAAACGTTTTTTTTTAACACATAAAACTTTGAACATAACAATAAATGGCGATATTCGGTTGCGAATTGATTAGTGAATTTATTAAGGGATCTTTATCTCTGTTGATAGAATTTTGCTGTTTGTAATCTAGCTGTTTTTTCTAGCGACCGCAAAGCTAAATCTGTGCAACGACAAGACGTGCAAGCGCGCCGTGGTACGCGCGTGGACTGCCGGCGATTTCTGCGTGTCCATGAACACGGTTGGCGTGTGCTCACCTCGGGGCGCTTGCAAGAACGCCAGCGTTTTGCCCAGGGTTAACGTTTATCCGGATTTATTGGTGATTTCCTATTTAATTTATTTAAGTATTATTGAACCTACAACAAATACGGTACAAAGTGAGCTCGACGCTATAAAGTTATAAATATAGTAATAATTATAAGTATCTTGGGGCAACTCACACACAGCTTAATGTTGATATTTTAGAACGATCCTCCCTTCCTCCCCATGCCAGTCGCATGTATTTTTTGGTAGAAAAAATTAAAAAAAAATTAAGAATATTGTCTTTCAATTTCGGTTCATTATACGCATTATATCGCCCCTCATCCCATACAGAGATATGCCACCTTGTGATACTTTGTGATTTTTTCAAAAAACTCACCCCAATCAGTGCCTTTCATCAAGAAATATTTGAGTACCACTTTGAGTGTCACTGTAGAAAATGTAAATTGTTGTTGATTTAGTAAATAAGTAAAGTTTTTTGGTGGGTAAGTTTTTTATGGATTTTATTTCAGAACGTTAAACTACTGACTCAGTATCGAAGTGCCTGTACAAGACTGCATGCCACTGTAGTAAACTGCCTAGGCTTTCTTCATTGTTGGGAATACATGAAAATTCTAATCATGAAATAAATCGATTTCCAAAATACTGAAATTTTTATTTAATAACAATTCAGTGATGTCACAACTTATCTACATAGTAAGTATAAAACAAAGGCGCTTCCCGTCTGCACGTTGTCTTACAAACTACACAACCGATTTTAAAGCAATTTTCATCAACAGAGAAAGTAACTATCTATCCATGTGACACAACATAGCAAATTTTTTATCCTCGTATTCCAACGGGTTCGAAATCTAGGCGGGTAAAACCGAGTACACGGGTAGTTCATTATAACATTAATATTTATCACATAATTTCTCTAACATTTTAAAATAACAGTATTTTATGTCAAACTCCATATCGTACCAGTAGTTGACGGCTATGCAGCCGTGGCTCTGTGTCACGTGGTGGAACCATAGACTAGGCAGGTATAGACAATCGCCCTTGTTAAGCCGGACTTTGTATCTGTGAGCTTTGTCAAATTCCGGATATAGAGACAGGTCGGGTTTGAGAGGATCTAAAAAAAAAAAAAATATTTAAAACCAGTATTTGAATATGAAAATATTCTTAGGTTGAAGGAGCTGAAAATTCCGTAACAACCCTACCGATACATATCCATGGCAGCCCAGTTTCTTTATCACTTTTATCACCATCATCATCATCATCATCACCTACTATATCATTGATCACAGGTACTATTTTCCAATCATCATGTAACCTCTTGAACTCGGCCTGCGGGTATCTTTTATAAGGAACATATGGTAAATCAGTGGGGGGAATCAAGATGAACTCCTTGTAACCATCAATAACACAGTAGATATTTTCGTACGGGTCTTTGTGCACTGAAAACAGAAGCGCATCAACGATTTCACATGTGCTATGCTTGGGTAGTTTGTAAATGATAATATTAATTCCAAAAAACATTTTACAATTGCTTATACAATTTATAAGTAGTCTTGTATCTAGGTATCAGAAGCTATTTATATAACTTTTACAACTAAAGCTTAAACCAGTAAATTAACAACAATCAGCATCATCATCATGACAGGTCCCTAACAGGGAAGGCAGGGCACATCTAGTGCCAAATATCTCTGTCCTTGCAAAACTGACGTGCTTTATAAACAACAATCATCATCATCATCATGACAGGTCCCTAACAGGGTAGGCAGGGCACATCGAGTGCCAAATATCTCTGTCCTTGCAAAACTGACGTGCTTTGTGTACATTCATAACTCTCTTCATGCATTTGCTATTTGTTCAATTACATTAACAACTGTCAATTAACCTCGCATCTTTTGACAATGTTGCCCACTTCTATCTTAATCAAAGTCATTGTATATTATTGTTTATGGCTTCACAGGACCATTTTTAAGAAGGAAATTTAAACATACTAGATGTAACTGCTCTCTCATCTCCCATCCAGAAATTAACGGCGTCCGGTTTCTTGTTGAATGCCTCGCTCGCAAAAGGCACTTCAGGTAGGACATCTTCAAGAAGCTCGTTGAAGTCCTCAGTTAGATTGGAGTTCTGACGTTGGATATAGGGTATCACGTTTTCGCTAAAAAGAAAATTTTAATAGTAAGTTTCAACCTAACATGTAATTGCCAAGTATATTTTCCAAGTAGTAATATACAAGAAATTTGGCATTAAAACTCTAGTACAAAGGAAGCTTAAGAGGCCACAGAACCATCAGATAGCCTCAACTACTTTTACTCTTTTGCTTATATAAGCTACCAGGGAGATTACTATGGAGCATAGTTCTGTTACAAAGGCGGGAAGCCTAGAGCATTCTCAACCTTACAACTATGTGTGAATCGGCAGAAAAGGTAGCTTTTGTGGAATAAAAAATAATTAAACATGATCCATATAATTTAGAGGGTAAATGCATACTGTTTAGCTTCCAACATATCTAAAAATTCAGCCATAGCCATCTCCACTTCGTAAGGCATCACAAAATACTCTACTCCATGGTCGTCTCTTGTAATACCATCGGCCAGGCCATTTGGTGTCAGTGCAACTGTCACTCTCTTGTCTGCAAACTTATCTCTGTAACATAGATTAAATGAGATGTAACGTGTATACATATAATGTTACTGTATTGTACCTATGCCATTTGTTTGTTTATTAGAAAATCCATAGCATTATTAATAACATAAACATTTCACATACGAAGAGCTTGCTATTTTGTTGTAAAGCACAAATAAATAACTTGATCTGTTTTCTTACCTCATGAACTGAGCCTTCCATTTGGACACCGCTGGCCACTCGCTACACCCACCTCGAATAACGACCGGAATGTTCTTCGATACATAATCCCTGTGAAATTGGAGTGCATCCAAAGACTCCACATCTGCTACCTCACTACCAAGATACAAAGCTGTTAAAGTAACGTTTAAGATATGTCATATATTAATGTCTTAACAAATGGGTTTTTTTTAATGTGATGCGATAAGGACAGAACAAGTTGGATCAGATCGGAACAGATAAGATCAATAGGATCGATGGAATAAGAACACTACAGAAATTAGGCGATGGGCTACCGCCTGTTATGCCAATGTTGAATACTGATGTCATAAAGTAAAAGGTATTCCCATATCTTCAGTGTGGGTACTCAAAAGACATTAGTAACCAAGCACTCGGAAATTATTCAACAACCTTTAGAACGACCAACAAGTGTGGTCAAAACTTGTATTGCATTTACCATTACAATAAACTTTTGAATCATCAGTAAAGAAATACGACTTCCGATAAGAAATTAACTTCAGGCTAATATTACTATTTTTTTTTTTATGAAATACATAAATCCAACCAGTCAGAATATGACTAAAGCGATTAAAAATGTATAGACTGTTAAAACGACAAAGATATTTACCAGACGATTCTTCACATAGAATATCGAACGCTTCTGAAACATTGCGACATGTATTATTATATGACATTTTATTTAGGTTTATTTATATAAGATAAAACGACAGTTTTTCATTTCAATGAATATATTTCCAAAAGATAAACATAACCTATATTAAACATAAAGACTTGTCAGTTTTTCAATCCCATGTTTCTGACATTGACACATGTCAAACAGCCACAGTTCACGAAAATTTTTCACAATTACAAGCCTAAAAATACATCATTTTTTTATTTATATTACAGAAAATCTTAATTTCAACGAAGACAATTAAATTATATATATTTCATGGGCATAGGTTTCTTCAATATCCCTTTTATTGGCGATGAGCAGATATCAACTTGAGGGCTCTTCGGCGGAGGTGGTGGTTCCAAAGGTGGGGTACTTTCCCCTGGTGGCAGTGGAGCTTTTCTTGTGCGCCAATACGCCCGAGGCACGAATGTATAGGTAGAATCAACGGCGGACACTGCAAGAAAAGAAATTTAAATAAAATTGATGACATTTTTTTTTATTAAAATAATTGATAAATAATTACTTTTCGGTTTTTGGTTAGAGAATTCCGATATAGATAATGCACTCTGCGCTCTGGGTCCCGGCAGCATGTTCAACTCGAAAAACTCGTCGGCTCCGCGTTGCGTTAGGCTTAGTTTGTGCCTTTGGTTCAGCTGACGAAGCCTTACAACCTTATCGAAGTTTTGAAGGAACACCTTTGAGGTGTTATGAATTTGTATCCCGTCTAGGACTCCTACAACATTAATATTAGCTTTAGTTAGTAAACAAACATCAAAAATGGAATGTAACAGGAAGTTTTAAATCTCTGCGTTTAATAAAAAATTAACGTGAAAAGAAATAAACTCATAGTTTAGCTTTAGTTTAGTTTAGCTTTCAACTCAAATAAAGCACTACTACTATTTTGAATGTAACCCGAGTAAAAATTAGTGAAAATATAGTGTTGAAACTACCTCAACAATATCGTTTTATCGTGTTATAAAACGTTATTAACGAATATACTTTGAATCAATAACACCAACAGTAATTAAATAATGCAGCGCATAAGTTATTGCAATATTTATTATAAACGTTTTCGTGGATAGTTTCAATTTGTCTACTTTTTTAAAAATCTATACTTCTATACTAATATTATAAAGAGGAAAGATTTGATTGTTTGTTTGTATTGAATAAAATCCGAAACAACTGGACCGATTTCAAAAATTCTTTTACCATTAGAATCCTACATTATCCCTGATGAACGTAGGCTATATTTAATACGAGAAAAAATAGGACAAATTTTATCCCCAAATTCCCACGGGATCTAAAGCTCCGCGGGTAATACCGCGAGGCACAGCTCGCATTTTATGAAGATTGAAAAAAAAATCGTAAATGATAGAAAATGTTCTACGCACGCAATTGCGGGCATCTTGCTATAACGATTTCTTTGTAACGATGCTTCTTCGTCATTGGATTACCGACAAAACTGAGATCCACCAAGCATAATAACGTGCATAGATTATCAGCAGTGACCTGAAATTACAACGATTGTATATAAATAACGCATTCATAACCTAATGGTTTGAAATTCGGGGTGTCTGGGTTCGATCCTGGCATACACCTCCGATTTGTTACATGCGTTATATAACTGAAAATTTAAGCATCACTTGTTGTAATGGTGAAGGAAAACATCGTGAGGAAACCTGCACACCTTAGATATGTTATAAAGTATACAATATTTTCTGACGTGTGACGTCTACCAATATGCACTTTGGTAGCGTGGTAGACTATGGTCTAAGTCCCTCTCCCTATGACAGGAGCCCCGGTCCAGCAGTGGGCCAATAACAAGGGTGGAAAAAAATGAACGTCATGCTCCTTCAATATATCGACATACCTCAATATTTTCCAATTTATTTTTCTTTGCGTTTAATACTTCCAATCTGCGCAAGGGTTTCGCCCACGACATGTCCGTTATTTTATTTTCCGAAACGTTCAGGATTCTTAGCGACGCCTGTCAATGTGTAATTAAATGTGTAACAAGTAGTTAAAAGATTAAAACCGCGGTGGTAAGAATACAATGTATTTTAATTTAAAGATTATACTTACACCAATAGCTAACATTGTCCTAGGATCGAAACATAACGAGTCAGTGTTGTCAACATTTTGCTTTTCAATGTGTAATTCCTCTAAGTATTTCAAACTCTCTAAATTTTCGACGACGCTTATGCGATTATTGCTTAAATACAGTTTCCTTAACTTGGTTAAATTTTCAAGTCCTTCAATTTTCGATATTTTATTCCATTGCAGATGCAAATGTGTTAAATTGTACAAGGCGCCTAAATTTTCTATTTTCCATATGAAGTTATTATGAAAATATGCGTAGATAATGTTTGTTGAATGCTTGGGAACAGGCTGTAATTATGGTATAATCAAAATACATCCGAAACTACTCCTTGAAATCTGTTAAATTCTATTACTTAGCAATACTTACTATATGTGTTAGTGATTTTTCATGCATAAACAAATGAGTAAGTCGTTTGGGCTCGCTATTTTTCTGTTTTAAAATTTTTCTCACTTCTTTACGTAACTGATCTTCACGCTGTTTCAATTCTGCTGATTTTGTTGCATTTTCTAATAAACTAGTTGTAGCTCTTATTTCTTTTAACATTTTTACAGACAATTAAATTCGTAGGTACCTAACAAAACAATACAATCGATCAAATAAATTCGAAAAATGCGCTGTTGTCAACTTAACAACACAAAAGATATGTACTTTTATTAAAATGTTCGTCAACATAAGATTACCACTTTTTGGCCATGTGTTTTGTTAAAAAATTGTATAAATATATAGTAAACAGCAAACATCTGAATGCTTGGTTTACATTAATTTTGATATATTTGTTGGATTGAAACTTTTTTGTTTTGCTAAGATCTACACTCATCGTAGAAATTATTTTTAATGCAAATGCATGAAACAACATTGGCAGAGAAACAGATGTCAACGATAACACTAATAAAAAAAATAGACCAGACAGGTCATTTGCTCATTTGTCTGTCATGTTAATTATTGATGAATGTTGATTTGATTCTAAATTATTATGATAGGAACTTAACGAAGTGAAGTGAATATCTACATGTTAATGTAAGTGAATAAAAGTGTAATACAATCACGTGTAGGTATTGTAATAATTAAGTAATAAACAACATGGGCGAACGATACAACATTCACAGTCAGTTAGAACATTTACAAAGCAAGTATATTGGTACGGGCCATGCTGATACTACCAAATACGAATGGTTGACCAACCAGCATAGGGATTCTTGCTGCAGTTACATGGGACATCCGGATTTACTCAGCTACTTCGCTATCGTTGAGAATGAGTCGAAAGCCCGCGTTAAGTTCAACTTAATGGAGAGAATGCTACAGCCGTGCGGACCGCCACCAGAGAAACCAGAAGACTAATGTTGTTTATCTTGTCGCATAACATTAAATTTTAATAAAACATCTGTATCACTAATGGTATTATTTATTGTAGCTTTTGCTACTCTGTGTCCTTAAACCCCACTGTGAGTAGACCTCTAATGTGTCAAATATTAGGTTAAAATAATATCTCGCATGTCTCAATACATAAGCCAAATTTGACATTATTATGTGAAATAATTTCTGTGTTATGAGGGGTCTAAAGTGTAAACTTACACATGGTGCTGCTCACCATTCTGTTAGCTTGAAATTGTCTAAATAGTTTATTTCGTCCTATTAAATAAAGAACTTATACCGATTTTTTCAAATATATTATTTACCCACAAGGTATACTAAGTTTGTGTTTTTATTTTTTTTAATTAATCTCTTGAAACTACTGGTCCATATTGTTGAAATGTATTTTATTTAGTGATGGTTTTTGTATTACTTCTATAACTATAATACCACTTGTCAATATAAGGTCCTAAGAGCCATACCCGCTTAACGAAGACCAGGCCAGCCTTGTACCACCTGGAGGTGATCTGTCAAGAGGCTGCCTTCATTGGACTAGATTGGGACAAGCTGGTGACGACTGCTGCAAGAAATCGTGCTACTTGGAAAAAGCTCCTCGGAGCTTAGTGCCTGATGAGGGACTAAAGGTCATCATTATCTTACTCTATAAATGTTACTATTATCATAAAATAGTTATTATTACATGTAAAACTTATTTAGGTAAACTAGTTTTACTGGAGGATTTAAGTGATTTTTATGGTAGAATTAAATTTGCTGTAGCAACACTATTGCATTTATTTTTGCTACTGGGCAACACTATCTGCATTCAATTTCGAGCTTCAAATGTGTTAGCTATGCTTAACACATTGGATACCTATACATTTGATATACTCCACTGTAAACTAGAGTCCACTTAACATCAATAAACTTACAATTCTGTAGTGATTAAAAAAGGGGTAGGAATTATTTTAAAATAAAAGACAAATGGCATTGTGCATCAAGAATGTAATAAGTTTTTCCACTCTTGTACGTGTGTGTTTAGAAGTCTCTCCATTCTTTTGTTCTCTTTATCCAGCTCCTTTTTCACTTCGATGTTTCTTATCACGTTCAACACAAGAACCCGTTGGATAATGGGTAGAATTCTGGCACACCCTTTCTCCAAAACCTGCATCAGATCTGAGACACATTCCACGCTCATGGAGCCCGTCTGTCGGACATCCGCTATCTGTTTCAATTCGTGTAGCACAGACAATGTTATAATTCCGTGATTGGCACCTTCGTTGTTCGGAGTTTGTAAAGCCACATACTCTTCCGCTTCCGTAGGATCCATGAATATATTCTCATCGATGACAGCTATTGAGCAGGCTGTGATTATATCGTACATGGGCACCACAGCATCTGCTAAGGCCAAACCTGCAGCATTAATGGCAGCAGCTAAACATGATCCGTCATGTTCTAGAACCATCACAAATATATCTATCTGAAAAAGATAAAAAATATATTTTTTATTAAAATCATTTAAATAAAATTAATGAACAGCATCTGTACTAGATAAATAGGATTCTTCTGAGAAGTCCTAAACCTGTTGTATTTATAAAAAGATTATCTATCAAAAAATCATACATACATAACATAACATCACGCCAGGTTCCTAACGGGGGTAGGCAGAAAGCACCAAGTGCCAAATATCATTGTTTATCATAATTGTCTTAGGCATTTTTACACTGTTCAAATTTAAAAATTAAAAATTTAAAATATTGCTTTTCATAACACACATGCTAATTGGGACTGAATTTGTATTGACTATGATGGGATTTGTCTTAAATGTATATATGTATGTATATCATAACATTTCAGCCATTAGTCTTAGATATTTATAACATGCAGGATTACAATAATCTTTATACTATTGGGTTATTTTAAATGTGTGTAGAATGGTTTAAGAAAAATAACATTTACTTACCTGATAGTTGGGAAACATTTTTCTACATACTGCCGGTTCTAGGGCTTTCTTTAGAGCTGTTGACAAAGCCTTTTCCTCCGCATCAGGCACGTAAGGTCGCCTCTTTCTAGGACATGAAAATGGCGCGAACTTCACTTCCACGAAAAGGTGGCCAATTTGACTGCAAAAACAAATTCATGAACATTAAAAACTTTATTTTTCATAGGTCGGTAGAGGCAAAAAAGAATGGTCATACCTGAACTCATTCTGGTGAGGTATTTCTCGGGGATCAAAAACAGAACACACTACTTTAGTTTTATTCAATTCTATGTATGAAGATCCTTTTGCTTGTGAAACAATATCAGCTCTCCCAACTGAAAAAGGAACCACCTTATAATTAAAAACGCATATTCAAAATAACGCATGCGAACTTGTTAAAAACTCACGCAAACTTCTAGCTTCGTCGAATGCGCGCCCATCTTGACGCAAACCATTTTCATTGAAAAGTTCCTTAAAATATTCATCTTTTGATTTTATATAGTTTTTAGTATAACATTTGTACGATACACTGTTGTCTGGTCCATTAAATCTTCGAAAATCCTGTGGCATGTTATTATTTTTAGGTTAGCTTGACGTTACTGACCTCGATCTACAAAGTAAATACAATTTTGAATTTGAACCTTGTTATCATGTTATCAATCAAACGCCGTTTTTCGATAAGCTAGACAAAGATTTTTCAGTGTTGAAGCCGATAACACTTAATTACCATGCGAATTTTACAAAATATTAAAGTTATCTTTTTAAATAAACGACATTCTTTATTTTTTTAATACTCAAAAAATGTGAAGTCCTTACAAAAATTATTTAATTATCGTCCCTTCTTTTAGCTTACATTCTACAGTAATTATTTAAATTTATTTCGTGGACATTACTAAGGTATATAAAATGCAGAACCCAGATAAAAATGTTCAACTGTCAAACATTTGACAGCAGACAGCAATTAGGCTTATGTCATATCATACAGTGTCAGCTGTGTCATTTATAATTTATAAAATAGCATTCAAACGAAAATGTGATTATCGCATCGAGTCTTAATTTACTTTATTAGTAATGTGTTAAACCGGAACTCGAATATCAATTGGCAAGCTACAGTACTCATCGCAGTGTTAAATGTAAGTT
>DWUN01002956.1:0-12831 GCA_018249975.1 Passova gellias
GGTTTAACACAAAAACTACTGGATGGATTTTAGTGAAAGTTTTTTTGTTATATAGCTATTAGTCCTCGCCAACATATTATAGGCTACAATTTATTTTGAAATAATACACCTAATGTTGCCCAAAGCCACTATTCCACGCGAACGAAGTCGCGAGCAAAAGCTAGTACTAAATATAAATTAATTTACACATTAAGTTTTTTTTACAAACATACTTAAGTATAAAACATAAATCCGTAATGTAACTCCATCTTTATATCGCGTGCAGTATGACACAGGTGCAAGCACGGAGACCCGAATGTTTCATTCATACTCATTATGAAATACATTCGAACGCAATTTTCACAAAAATTAACTTTTTAGTCAGAATCTAGCGATAAAAAAACCATACGAATGCTTGGGATACTGTACAAAGTCCATTTAAACTGTGGGTGTTGTCTGAGTGTGATAGTTCAGTGGTTAACGACCCTGGCAGGTGATAGAGGGGTCGTTGGTTCGATTTTCATCAAGAACAAATGTTTGTGTTATGAGCACACGTATTTGTTCTGTGCCCGAAGGTTAAAGTATGAAGTTACAGTAATCGAGTCTAAATAGCTTATATGAAACTTTAATTGAAGAATAAACGTCTTCCTCAGAGATTTTCGAGATAAACATAGGTAAGAATTTTAGGTCTAGTTATTTCAGTTCACACTCGCAATAAAGTTTGTTCCTGCGAGAATCTCTAGCTGGCTGTGATATCAAAAGGACTATAGTTATAATATTGCAAACAGTGAATCCTAATATAAACTGGTTCGCAGATCGCGTGCATTTATGTAGATACAGGTGCAAGAATTGAGAGCTGAGGGCATCATTCATTCTCACTTCAGTGTTTCGTTTTAAAATAGTTAATGACTCGATTTCATAACTTAAAATTAGTTATTTATTTATATTAAGTATTCTAAAATTAATCATTAATTTACATCAATTATTTTAAAGTTAATCATTAATTTACATCAATTATTTTAAAGTTAATCATTAATTTACATCTTAAATTTTAAAATCATGTACTTATTTATATTAAATTCTATGAATTATATATTTGATACTTTATAATAAAAATAATAAAATACCGATATATCTCGGTACTTTCTGCCTACCCCGTTCGGGACCTGGCGTGATGTATGTATGTAATAATAATATATCTTGGCTTTGTTAAATCATTCAATAATGAATATTGCAATGTTTCAAATTGCATCATAACTTCTTGAAAACTTGTATGAACACACATATAATTGCTTTATTAAAGTTTCATGCTATTATAGTTGTTTATCGTTCAGTACGTGATGGTATCTTGGAATGGTGATGAGGTTCCCGCTGGACCGCTCGTCTATCGCATCTTTTAATACAGTCATTGATGTTTCCTGTGCGAGATAAACATTTACAGCTTCATTTATACATTCATTCGTTCTCATTAATCGTTATTGCATTACAACAGTCGGTTTGATAACCGAAAACAAGTTCCATGTTTGTTCTTGAGGCTTTTAATTTTATTTTCTATCGAAATTGAAATCTTTTTTTTTAAGATTAACTATGGTATAAAGAGAAGAATAAGAGAGAAGAAAGAGAAGAAGAAAGAGACGAATTAAATTTATTTTTTAAGTGTCTCCGTTAAGTAGCTGATTGATTTGTAATTTTCATAATCCACCCTCTACGGTTTACCACTTCGAATATGATGCTTCGGATCTACACGCGTAGACATAGGTAGATATAGATGTATGTAGAGTTTTTCTACCTATGTTAAGGTTATTTCTATTATTTCTTCGCAATCGAACGCAACAGGGGATTGGTACGAGAATTTGAGAAGTGAATTTGAAAAAGAACCATTTAAATTAAATACTCATGCATCAATGAGTCACCAGTTGATCGATTTTCAAACGCATGATCAAGCTGCAGTCTTATAGTAGCGATATAACATCAGTGAAAGATGTATGTAAACATGACAATTGTACATAATATATTATTAACAAACAAACTTAATGACGTGTTTGGTTTTTTTGTTGCACTTACCTCAGTTTAGATTTCTGGTCAACAGCGCTGTAACACCAGGCTTGGCTCCGTCAAGTTGGTACTCTGGAGACCTATTATGTCAGAACGACTGAGCGAGCTATTTCAGGCAAATTGCTGTGGCCTTTCTCTTAAAATGCTAACGTTTTACAGACCATAAAATCCAAGCACCGAGCATTTCCTGTTAAATGCACTCCTGCAAGTGGCAATCAAGCCACTGTTCCTACTATGTCACGCAAAGGAAACTATTTGTTATATGAATAAAATAATTACACTATGTGTGTAGGGTGTCCGTGCGATTAGTTCATTTATATTATTTTTTATAGTGCTGGTTGATTGCCAATTATTGTTTTTGTGCCGTTCGCACGATTAAGGCATATGATTATATTTTAATCGGCTACAGTGTTAACAATGCTGTAATATGCATATGTCTCATGAGATTATGAACTTCGTTTGAAGATTTCTAAAGAATCATTGAAAGTTACGGCAAAATTTCAACACGCTATAATTTTTGAGTACACTGACGTTAGTTAAATAGAACTGGATTGAAATATCACAAGATTTTATTAGCTAGAAGCTCTACTTAATTTTGAAGTCCTTAAGAAATGCAGCTAGATAATTTGCTGTCACATGAAAATAGGTGAGTTATTTGCATCACCTTAGTTACGAAAACAATCAATTTTATTTGTTACTGCTGGGAATTGGAGGCATGTAGTATTTATAATGCTGTAATAGTGCAAATTGACGAAGAATCAAGTTATGCTCTTGAAGTCTTGACAAAAATGTAAAAAATGATGTTGACAAAATTTCGTATCCTGTTTCGAAAGTCGCAACTCATGGTGTCAATATTCGTACGTCGGTCGAGAAGCAGCGTATATGTAGCCTATCAGTCATGTTGAAGCCAGCCGATTAAGACGCTCGTTTGAACTGAACTGGACTATCCGGGTGTAGATTTAGAACTTCTATCGCTCGTGTCAGTGGCTTAACTGCTTTTAATGCCCGCTTGAAGAATGTAATTAATTTATACTCGTCTACTTGAATGCGGTTTCATTATAATGTATATTTTTATGTATTTCTGAATATTCTTATTAAATTTACATAACGTGATTGCAATTTATTGTAGCTAACCAACTAAGGAAGTAATTCATATAATACATAGTTAACTGAATTTACACCTAAAAATCCTATTCATTATGACATAAAAGGATCTTATTTTAATAGTCAACCGTTTTGTCACGATATCTGATAGAAAAATGGGCGCCCCATGATGTACTCCCTTTGCCTAGCAAATGAATTTTCAATCTAACTTTGAAAAATTGGCGCAAGTAGACTGTTCAATTATCTGGCGATTGAAACACGAAACGATGCAAAAAATCGTTTCCTTAGACCTAAAAAAAAATTACCAAAAGTTAAAGGATTGGATGATAACAATCTAAACTCAATTGTAGAGTTACTATCAAGAACTAAGCTGATACGTCTACTATTCGTATTTTAACAGGTGTCTCTGATCCTTTTTATTGTAAATCACAAATAATGTACCCGTCGCTTGTAATTGACCCACATTACCGGTAAGTCATGTAAAGTTGAACACCTTATGATGATATCATTACAGTAACCGCGGCTCACCCCGGCCCGTTCAATGAAACAGCAATTATTGACAATTCAATTCCTACTCTTTATCTGATTTGTGCAACGAGCATCGTACAGTTTCACCGCATCTTGTAATTATTAGTTTGCGAGTTAATATACAGGATCGAGATTTTGTTGTGAATTATAAGCCGTCAAATAATATGCGGTGTGCATACGAAATGCTTTAACCGCTTCTAATTCTTTTAGACGGTGTACCTATATTATGATGTTGTTGTCTTGGTTTCAAGAGCAGTCGAAGTGTTGTATTGTTTTATCAGTAGATATTTTTATGTTTTGTGAAATGTATTTTGATGAATTCAATTTAAATCTGTACTTAATGCATCACGTACCTGGTGTATTTGTAAGATGTTTCAAAACTCATCACAATAGTTAATATAAAAATTTTAAAACGCTAATTAAATGCTCTTTCCACTTCAAGAACTGTTTGAAAAGATATCAAAAAAAGATAAACAGCATCTGTATACAATAAAAAATATCTTAGACGGTGGAAATCCTCAGTCTCTTTATGCATGCATAATTGTATAGAGTAATTCTAAAATTATATAAAAACGAGCTGTGCCTCGCGATATTACCCGCGGAGCTTTAGATCCCGTAGCAATTTCGGGATAAAATTTATCCTATTTTTTCTCGTATTAAATATAGCCTATGTTCATCAGGGATAATGTAGAATTCTAGTGTTAAAATAATTTTTGAAATCAGTCCAGTAGTTTCGGAGCCTATTCAATACAAACAAACAGACAATCAAATCTTTCCTCTCTATAATATTAGTATAGAAAACCTATGCCTTAAATAATAAAAAACATTACCCGTTCTTCAAGGTCACGATCGAAGCACCATATATCAAATGTCAACGTCGATTCGCCTGATATAATTGGTTAAAAATTGTGTTTTACTCATTAAAACTGAACGCATAAAAATTGCTTATCTCACCTAACATATTGCTTCCATTTGCTCACTTATTTCTCTAATTTATTGTGCGTATGTGTGTACTGTTTATAATGAGCTTACAACTTCTGTCATAATTAACGATTTGGTGCTGAATAATAATTCATGTGAGGATAATGCGTGGTAGTCTATCAGGTTTGAGCGGGCAACTCGTAATAAAAACACACGGAGTCGTGCATAAATTAGTCTGTAGCAACCACAGGGTTCAGGGGTGACTAATAAACCTATCATGAAATATTTAAACGTACACGATGATTGATTTTTTAAAGTTCTTATTACGAGTAGCGATTCAATCGGCCAATAAGTCATTATCGGGGCCAGTGGTACTCAACCTACATGCCGAATCGGGAGCAATTTTGCGATCGCATGTTTGGATTTTCGTTTGCGGTGTATTTACTTTTGGAGATAATATAAAATAATGAATTCGTTCTTCTGCATGTGTATAAATTTTAATGACAATAATTATTCTTCATCCACTGTGACAATTTTGTTTATGTCGGCTAGATCTATCTAATACTTTATTTTATTCTATTGATTGATCGTCGGGTACATTTACATTAGCTAAAAGTAGTAAACATGTAGGTATATATAAAAATAAATAATAAATTGATTTTTTAATAAAAACGTAATAAAAAACGTAAATAACGTGGATCCATGTATAAAAAGTTGCGGGCCTTTTGTTATAGGCGATCGAGTCAACTTCGACCAAAACTTTCAGTCACATAAATCAAACATCACGCATAATTTCTCACGTACGTTCAGTTCCCACATGCGCGTGCGCCGGTGGATATTAAATAAAAGATGGCCGCGGTGCGCCCGCGCAACTAATGCTAATGTCTAGCGGGAGATATGATATATTGACAGCAACGGACAGACAGATACACGCACGGCCTGTATGTGTGCCCATGTGAATTACAACACTAAGCAACGTGTTATTATTTTGTAATTTGTGACGCCGGACTTGGGAGCGTGTTCGCAGTGGGCAATAAATAACTTAAATGTTTCTTTTTAAATCACATGGATGTGTAACTGTAACGAACCGCTGGTTGGGAGCTCGCCTGGTGCCATGTAGGCAGCGTTGTACATCAATCAGATTGTATGTTCAAAGGATTAATAGCGTTATTGTAGTATATAACCTCTCTTAAATAAATATACGCCTATTTTCAAGTAGCTCTAATTTAAACAACTGCTTTGCCAGATGAATATTTTTGCCATCTCTAATGGTTAAGCTTAGAGCTACATGTAGGTACTACCAAAACAAGGATTAATAATGTTTGCCTTCTATATAGCCCCTGCTCTAAATACTGTTATCTGTTTTTTTTAATCTATAACCTTTTTTAATACCCAAGAGCTATTTAAAAGTTTAGGCGACTAACTGCCAAACGGACAAATTTTTATACACTATTTCTACCCCTATTCTACTTCCATGGGAAAAAAAATTTATAATCGCTTCCTTAGTGCTATATAGAGAACTTGTCTACAAAATTTCAGGATTCTACATTCTGCTATATAGGACTGTGCTTTGATCTCAGATCACATTTGATTCGATCAGTCAGCTTCTGTTTTATATATAAGTATAGATGTTACACAGCATTTTTCTGTAACTATTTATGAATAGAAGTGTTAAGGCTACATTATGTAATCATCATTTGCATTCAATACCACGAACGCTTCAACACAGACCAACGTAAGACGGACAAACAAAGGCGAGGTCCAATAAAGTCACGATTCTCAACATTAATTTATTCAACAATACGTCTTGTCACACCAATCTTAGCAGCCATCATTATTTCGCATTCATTTCGCGTCCACCAATCGCGTCCGTGATCGCACCACCCGCGGCCACCTCCGCCAATCGGGCGCGAGTATTTGAAAAACAATAGAGCATAAAAAATCCGTCACGCCGTTATGCGCACGAGTCGACGTTCTAATTCGTCTCTACAATTCCAAGTCTCTACTTACAACTTTACTCGTTGGTGTGTGATTTCACGGTATTCAAATGGCTATAATTTATTACGGTGGTAGTTAAGTAAGCGTTAGCCTAATGGTCCGAGTGATACGCTTGCCTACTATATCTATTTCTAGCTGGTGAACGATACGCGATAATAGTTCTCATCGCTTTGTATAAAGGTGTACAATAAAAACTTACTGTCATTAGTTAAATCAGACTTGCTTAATTCATTCAGGAGAGAGCATAGTACTAAATTCTACATATTAATAAGATTGGGACCAAGCGGTATATTATGTCAGGTGACTCTACAAGCAGGACAGTTCGCCACAGACTAAAAAGGTAGTTACTGCAAGCAGCATTTTTCAACAGCTGCAATGCTTACGACCTCAAATTGGACTGAACGACCAGATAGCATTCTCCCAGTCACAGTTATCACAGAAGATCACAGATGATATCTATGAGGAATAATGGTTTTTATCTTGTCATTAAAGCAATTTTTATGATAGTTAAATGCAATGTGACTTTACATCGCTATATTAAACTCGCTCGTCAATCTCCGACGGTCCGACAAGTCCATAACTCGATTTCAGGTGGAACGAACCGCGTATTTATAAGCCTGTCTCAGTAAAAATGCGCATCTTGCGCAGTTATTATGTACTTAAAACGAAATGGGAAAAATCAGTCTCAGACAAGAGGGCTCGCAGTTCTCTCCGAGCATATCCTGTTCTATTTTTACGCAGACATATCCAACTAAGTTACAGCGCATTGAATTAGTCGATAACATTCTCGCCTACGTTCGCGTGGGCGTGGGTTCCACGCTGGTAGCTTTTCAGTGGTATATTTAGATAATTACCTGCAGTTCATACGCCACGTGCTTTTATTGCTCACCACAGCGGTAGTGATTTATTAAATGTGATCAGCTTGAGTAAAACTGACCATATATCAGACTCATTATACCGAGGATGTAATGAGATGCGTGATGTTTCTCTAATTATCCATTTTGCTCACCGTAAAGGAATAGTTTCAGGTGACGTATTTATAAACATCGCTCTAATAACCTTGCCGAAAGATAAGTCAGGCAGATCAATATGCTTAGGTATCTTTTCGTGAATCATATCGACCCTGAAATATAAAATAAGTACTTCTTTTATCAACCTCGTGTCTGCATAAATAAAAACCAAATTATTGCAACACGTAAAGGTTAATTTTTTTTCTTAATTGGTTTATACTAGTAATTGGTTGCAATACTCCCAGAACGAAAGCGATAATGTGACTTACGACGTAGCATGTTTACTTAATAGGTGCATATATATTTACTCTAATGTAACAATTCGTTCGGTTAGGTCAACAAAACAGAGTATTGTTTCAGTTATATTCAAATGCCGGCTTAAACATTCATTTGGTTCCCACAAGAAAACAAAGAAGTGGATACATTTTCCGTACACGCTGCAGAATGGAAAGCGTACAGGGATACCGACACCTCGGCGTTCCTAATTAGGCGCGGGACACCTGTGGGACTGTGCTAGCGCCGGGAACGGAATAGGGTTGCCACCTTACAATAACAATATTAATAAAAAATATTTTTATTGATTAAAATTTGGATACGTAAAAATTTGGAAATTTATTTATTTTAATGATGATCTTTATCAAGGTAAAACGCTGCTTCTATTCTACTTCATTTATATATTTACTTATAGAAGCCCAGTCGCTGTACCTAAGTCTGCCGCAGAATTATGTTACGATACCCCGTCATGTAACTTACTCCAGATAGATGAAACATTGTTCATAAAATATATTTCCTTTCTTCTACCATGCATACATCAGCCCTTAGAATTCCATATTAGTTACGTAGCCCTCATCTAAGCGACATTACTTCACCCAGTACTTGGACTTTCCGAATCAAATGTTTTCCTCGCTTTCTTCTTCTCGTCATGATACTCGAACTTGATACTAGGACTTGTATTCCTTTTGGCGAAACGTAACTCTCGTTCGATGACCATTTCTTTTTTCTTCTTTATAAATATAAACATAAAGTATATAGTATAGACTAAAAATACCTAAAATCACATACATGGCAATGCACTGCCTAGTCAACAAGTAATTTTCCCAGCCAGCCATTAAGTCTAATACTTGTTTTAAATTGTTTATGCGAGCTTTAACGATCCTTTTACTGGCATATCATGCAAATGTGATATTTGAATTTCAATAATTGTTATTTATTTAAAAACATTATCGAACCTGTATTGACATTGGGAGATAGATTTTATAAATGTATTATAATATAAATATAAGCAATCTTCTAGGTAATATGATTAACGTATTGTTTAGATTTGTATTAGGTTTATTAAGAACAGTTTTTTCTTTGATTAGGTGCATAATATAGATTACGTTTTAGAGTTTTATTGAACTTATTCCCATTGATATTTTAAATACCTAAGCTCAAAGATTTCATTTTAAGTCTTACTATATATTCTCCATTTTTAAGATACAATTACGAATTCGAATACATATTTTTTCTCCAAATCCGGAATATTTGATAGATAGTTTAGGTAATGCATGTAGGTAAGTATGATATATGACATTGTGGCTTTACTTTATTTCTAGGTTCCTAAATAAGTCTACTAAGTCTGACAAATGTGTATTTTACCTACAAAATTATATTAAACATTTATTTTCAACTGTATTTCATATATATGTACATTTCACATTTTGGTCACGACACAAGACTTTGATGAAAACACTTGAACCTCACTCATGTGTCAATATTGTAATGTAACTTGAACTTTATATTCACTCAGTAAGATATTTACATTAAGTAATAAATCAACACTGATTCACCATACGTTGGATATTCATACAACTGCTTAACGAACATGTATTTTTTATGGTTTTGTATATTGTAGTTAACTTTACACGATATAAAGTTACTGTTAAATCGTAAAAGAATTTCATTACAATACAAATGAATTGATTAAATTGTAATAAATACATGTAGTTATCATATTAAATTTACTAATCAAATATTGGTTTACAAGATTTTTGAGAAAAGAGTAAAACAACAACAAGAGTCTCCGAAACCGGCGTGTATGCATGATGAGAGTGATGAATGTAGGCAAAGCGCGTCAGGTTTGCAAGGACAGATACATATATTCGACACTCGGTGCTTTCTGCCTACCCCGTTAGGGATCTGGCGTGAAATTATGAGGAAGATTTTTGAAAAATATAATGTCACACACTATTAATATATTTCATTGGGTATTGATAACCAAAATTGTTTCTCTGGGAAATTGCACATTTAAATATTTGAGAAACTCGCGCGCGCGATATCGTAGCAGAGGTAGCCCTGGAGATAGGAAGGCGTTGCGTGTAATTAGAGATTGTATACATTAGCCAATACAAATAAAGCACAATGCGTCGAGCGAGTCCCGGCGTGAACATTAGTCTCCAGAGGTCGCAGATCTACCCCGAGCGTCCGAGGCCCAGCGCTACAGACTGACAAACGCCAATTAACCACCGATTTACTACCTGGAATAACGCCTCATGTGAAAGCGTAACCTTTGCGTAAGCCGCGGCTCTGGATATATGAGCAATGCTGGGTACCAGTCACGGTTTTGTGTTTATTTTAAATATCTTACACATGTGCCAATTTTCGTGCAATAATTTGGTAATAATAATTGTAGTTGTAGTTATACTTCTATTACTTAAATTTGTACGCCGTAAAAGCCAAAATATGGCTTGAACTAATAATCCTATAACATCTTTATATGTACTTATATTTGTGCAAATAAACGTCTATGTCTTTGTTTATGTTATAACTTATGATTATTGCGTTTACGCTAGGTCACCGTTACTGTATAATTGCTAAAAGGTCAGCGGATTTTCTTATTGATGATAACAGTTGCAGATATTAATGCGGATGAATAACGTTGGAACATTACTATTTATTGGTTACCTAGATATTTAATCGTTTTGCATGTTACTAACGTAACTGTAACCGGTATTGTTCAAATTGCATATCTAAATGCTTGTCTACTATCAACGGTAATTAATTAATAACATTTTTGAAATGCAATTGCAAAAAAAAATTGTAATCTAAATATAACTCAAAGGTGACTGACTGACTGACATAGTGATCTATCAACGCACAGCCCAAACCACTGGACGGATCGGGCCGAAATTTGGCATGCAGGTAGATATTATGACGTAGGCATCCGCTAAGAAAGGATTTTGTCTGCAATAGAGGTATTCTAGAAAATTTAAATGCTGCCTAAAGTCACTATTCCACGCGGACCAAGTCGCGGGAAAAAGCTAGTGTAATAATAAAATGCGGAAAGGTTGATGTTATGTTAACATTATTCATTTCAATTTATATTTAATTAAAATTTATTTTAAAATTATTTTAGTGATGAGTTTGATGTCGTTGCTGTTAATTGGTTTTTGTTCTGAATATAATTTAATTGCGAAAATGTGTCTGATCAAAGTGTGTTTATCAGCACACGCGAACCAGGCCTCTTCCTCCGCTGCAGTGGCATGGTCCAATCCAATTAACATAAACACCAGGATAGTTATTTATATCTATGCCATCTATACATTTGTATTAGCCAACAACCACAGCGCCAAGTAATTATTCACGCTGGGAATTGTTGCTAAATTGATCTAGATTATCACCGATTGAAAGACAGTAAGCTCTCCGCTGTTTATTTTCAAAATGTTTTACAACGTATCAGTGCAGCGTTGCAACTAAATCTCCTTTGCAAAGTTTACGCAATTGTAAACATGCAATAAATAATGCTAAAGTGATTTATGCGTCGATCAAACTCAAAACACTTGTTCGAGGCGTATATTTGTAGTCGGATCTTATGCTTTCCTGGTACCTGCACGTCAATGTAGATATGAAAATTAGTTGAAATAGCTTATAAAAAATGTTATCGATTAAATATTTAATTATTAAGTTTTTGAACTTCGTCTGTTTAAAGTTTAAGTGTAAAGATTTTTTTAGTTTTCCCGCCAAAATGTTTTACATGATAATTTCATGTTACCATATTAGTTGTTTTAGCCGTACTTTTTTTTCAACAAATATTTATCCATAGGTCTAAAAATAAAACAAATGAAATGAAAATTCATTAAATAGTAATAACAACCCTCTACGAATAATAGGAATCGGTTTTTTTTTATACCATAAGTTTACCTTCAAAAATAAAGATAAATAAATTCGGTCCTGCAAGTGATGGCTTCCCCGAAGCAGCGGAGGCTGCTATTGAGAGATTTTCTATATCCGCCTGCTTTTCTTTATGCGCCTGCAATTTTATCCGCCTTTGCCGTTATGAAATGACGATGTTGACTGTAACACGGATAAGACTTGTAACCACAAAATTAAATAAATACAACTTTGGGTACCTATACATTACGTACCTGAAAACAAAGAAATTATATTTATCAGTAATCAATCGGCTACTAAATATAAGTGATATAGTAATAATAAATAAATATATATTGTTGATAAATGTTAATTGTCGTTAAGTGATGTAATGTTATCAATTAAACTCTCGTGAGCTTGTGAGTAGGTCTAATAAAATGACAATAAGACTACAAGCATCTCATCAGTATTGTATTTAAATGTAATTTAAATCACCATTATCCTATGGAAGCCTTTAACCATATTTTTATGCCCGTTGACATTAATTCGTCATTAAATTAATTGTTGATTTCACATTACATTAATCATCTAATATTTATTGTTCTGGAAATGTTCCAAACGTAACGAAAATCACAAAAGATTGAAAAAAAACAATTAATTTAGAGGTATTTTCATTAAGAAGTGTTAAACAAATGTAAATAATCTTAATAATAATTATATAAGTATATCTACGTTAGCGTAACGTGTGATTGGACACCATTTTCTTGGCTGCTTTATGAAAATGCAAGCCGACTGGAGCCTCTGTGTAACTTCATCTATTAATATACTCTTATTTTTATTAATATCGGAGCCAGGTAGCCTATTTTGGCTCTCTGGCTCTTTGATATCTGAAGCCTTGGCAATTACCAAGATGACTTTGAGGGTACCATCGCGGGTTTAATCAACATTAGTCTCTTATAAGACGATAGATATATACTTTTTTTTAAGAAAAAAATAGTTACCATTGAACGTATTCGTTAGCGGAATTCTATGGCATTATGGATACCATAACCTACAGTTATACAGATATTTTTTTATCTGTTACGTATAAAATTAAAGTAAATTAAAT
>DWUN01002957.1:0-12828 GCA_018249975.1 Passova gellias
GCGCTGTACATTTTTCATACATTTCTTTACCATTTACCGTACGAATACTTTGTCGCTAGAGGTTCGTGCTAGGGCCAATGATATTGCATACGGCTAATGTTTCGTGATATATTCGGTGTGAGAGGGCCGTTATCGGCGGCGCGCCGAGGGTGAGAGTCGCGGCGGCAAGCGCGGGTGAGTTACGGATATAATATAGAGGTTCCTTGCCAGGGTGCGGTGGGGGGGCGGCAGCGACGGATCCTGCAGCGGTTGCACACATTCTCCATTAGAAATAGACACAGGATAATATTGAATAACTTCACTAGATCATTGTTAGAAATTTTGATATACGAGTACTCTGTTCAACAAATCCATTACACATCTTGCAAATTATACTAATTATAGATCGAAAGACCACTGTCGAGTGATGTACGCAGATCGTGTACGTGTTTGTGTGGCGGGGGCGGTGCGGGGTACTGACGTTCCCGAGGCGGTAGTGGTGGCGCATGAGCGCGTAGAGCGCGGCGGCGGCGTGCGCGCGCGGCGCGGCGGCCAGCGCGGCGCAGTGCCGCAGCAGCACGCGGCACATGCCCGGCCCCCACTCCTCCGAGCACCACGACCAGCCCAGCTGCGCACCGCACACCGTAGTAACGAATTATCAAAATAAACGTATGCGTTTGTTATGACCATTTTCTTGAGTGATGTAGAAATGTTTCAGTTACACGAATCATTAAATATTATAAGAAATTATATATAATGTACATACAAAATTGTTAACAAAGTTGTACGTACAATTAGGTTGAAAATTGCATGTTATTGCAGAGATGTGTATTGTTGGAGACATTGACCTAGCATTCGTCCGCTGACACCAAACGACAGCTTTTTCAAACGGTCACCTTGACGATGAAGGAGCGCACGGACGCGAACATGTGCTGCAGCACCAGCGTGCTCTGGTTGCGCTGCAGCGCGCGCAGCAGCACCGCCAGCGCCGCGCTGCACGCCGCCTGCCCCCACTCCAGGCCGCTGCACGACTGCGCCGACAGGCAACACGCTTTACCAACAATTTCGAAAGCAAAACGCAACTAAACACGACTCGTAAATGTTACACTTTGTATATTTTGTTTATTACACTTGTTTAGTACATCAATAGCCACCCATTCAATTGCGACTTAGCTCAACGCGAGGAGGCGGCGCACCTGCACGAGCGTCTCGAGCGCGTCCAGCAGCGCCAGTGCCACCTCGGCGGCCAGCGCCGGCGCCAACGCAGGCAGCGGGCGCGCGGGGGACGCGCCCCGCGAGCGCGCCGCGCCGCGCACCCACTCTTTGCGCCAGCGCTCGCGCGCGCCTCCCCGCGCCCCTCCCGCGGCGCCCGCGCCACCTGCCATTATTGTGATCGATGGGAGTGAACATTAACAACACGAATAACAAGCACACTACTACTTTTAGTAAACGAAAATTTTACAAAACCATTTCAATATGAAGTGATTAATTTATAATGCCAAAGTATGTATATATAAGCCGGTAGAATACCCTTGCGTCGCATGATGAAGTCGGAGCGCGCGGAGCCCTGCCCGAGGATGACGTCCTCCAGCTTGGACTTGATGTCGGTCGTCTTGCGCACGTTCTGTTGCGCGCATTTCATTATTTCTTTTCGTCCCTTTAAACACAAAAAAATATTATATGACTGGTCGACTATACCGGAGATGTCATAAATAGAATATATTAAAAACGCACAAAAAGTAATATAACGTTAATATCCGGCTCGAAGGATCAAAAAATATTCTTAAAAAAAATATCTATATAAGTATTATATCGTATGTACGTATGTATGTCAATTGGCAGTCCGGTTACCATAACATAGGCATTCATTTGTATGATTTTATTAAAGTTTGTTGAACAGATTTGAGTTCGTCCAAATTATTATTATTGTTAACATTAAAAACAGCTATGCATCCGTACCCTATACTCCTGGCACTTGAAGGCCAGGTCGAGCACGGAGAGCAGCGCGTGCAGGCGCGGCGCGGGCAGCTCGGCGAAGCGCGCGGCCAGCGCGGACCGCGCGGCGCTGCGGAACACCCACACCAGGCACATGAGCAGGTTGCGGCTGGTCTCGCTGTTCAGCGGGGTGCGCCCGTTCTGAAACCAACCCCATTTTCAATCTGTTACCAAATTGCACGCAATCGAATAAAATATATGTAGACGGCTGGATCCAACGGATTAGTTAGGTGACTGCTGTTAGGAATTATATTGAATGTAAACATTCTTAGGATAAATCTAAATATATATAACTCAAAGGTGACTGACCGACATAGCGATCTATCAACGCACAGCCCAAACCACTGGACGGATCGGGCTGAAATTTGGCATTCAGGTAGATGTTATGACGTAGGCATCCGCTAAGAAAGGACTTTGTTTGCAATAAAGGTATTCTTCTACTACATTCTTCTACAATAGACAATTAAAATGCTGCCTAAAGTCACTATTCCACGCGGACGAAGTCGCGGGAAAAAGCTGGTTTATAAATAAATTGCTTAGAGAAATACTAAATAGTCAGAGTTCGTTTAGAGTTATTCGAAGCGAATTGGATTCATCATAAATATTAAATAATTAGAATACACTGTGAAAAAATAATTATCGCGATATGCCATTCGTATAACAAAAAAAGCAATTCAAGAAAAAGCTTTTTCTGTTTATCTATTTCAATAGAATTATGATCTTACAACCGCAAACATAATCTTGTTTTCTATACCACAATATTCAAATGTTTCAATATCGCATTGTACTGCATAAGTGCTGTCTGATGCTGACCCTCGAACCCACAATCTCCAGGCGCCTTCTCGAAAACATTTTACGCATACATAATTTGCACACATTTCTATCCTGAACCTTTTATCCTCAAACGAAAACCGTAGCGAACAGACACGACTTCCTTTTACGATAACTTTTCAATATTTTCATCTTGTAACGAGAATTATTGGAGAGTGGATTAATGTTCCGCACTATTTCGTTGTTATATTTGTCGAAAAAACAATGTTTTTCGAGTCGGACACGATACTTGTTTTATGATATCAGATTAAAACAGTTAAAGCGGTCGCTAAATTAAAAAAGGAAATGAAAAAAATAAAAACTCTCCGCCGCAAATTGAATCCAAACAACCCAGTCAATAAGGTAAGCGGTTCAGAGAGAGACGGTACATCAAATTAAATATCAGAAAACGTTGAACTTTAATCTTGACGCAGCGCTCTGACACCATCACGATAGGAGCGAGCTAACCGAGTGCATAGCTAGAAACCCATCCGTTCAATTTGTTGAGATAAAAAATAAATTAAAATAAGCACCGGACGGAGCCCTGATGATATCGATACTGGTTCCGTGCCCATTGTACTCTCAGACATGGCAGTCTCTAATTGCGGCGTCTTTGTTATACGAAATGAGGTGTTAGCTCTTCTATTAAATAATAAGTGGTTCGATACCAGTGACGAATCGATACGCCCGCCGTCAAAAACTAAATTGGTTGGCGTTGCGATGAATGTTACGATGCGATTCGCTTACTGTTGGTTGGAATTTGAAATAATGTTGAACGTTTATTGTTACAGATAACATAGAACGAGAACACTGCGTATGGACGAAAGATACGCTGGCAGTCCAGCTAAGGCGTCGTCGTACGCTGTTTGGACGTTCCAAAATGCTTTGCACAAAAAGTTTAAGTCCAAAAACTCTGAAACGCCAGACTTGAGTACATCATCTCCCGACTTCGTTGACCAAAATGTTGAGCAAACCGCAGAAGGAGATAATGAAGTTACAGATGTTGAAATTAGAAACGACGATGATCGTTTTATAGCGGCTGAATTGGACACTGCAGATGCATTTGACTACAGCGATGAAAACGAGGAAGTCAGGAAAAACGTATGGAGCGACGTCGACGACGAACTATACATAGCCAATCTGGTGAAACTGAGGACTTCAGATGAAGTGAACCGCGTTAAACGTGATACTAGTGATTATACGAGTGTTAGTGATTACAGTGAGGTTGTGAATAGTGTTAAGTTAGAGTACGAGATGTGGGAGTTGGAGCCCACTGACTTGACGGAGTGTGACTGTCTGGGCCCACCTCCGGAGTTCCTGTTGCCGCCTCCGCCGAGGCCGCCGTTTCTGCAATCCGATTACTATTGCGGCGAGGACCCCATTCCTGACTTGGAGACTTGTGACACGGAGCCAGTAAGTGTTCTTATCTATTCACTTTTAAAGATAAGCATATTTGTCTTCCTCAAAGCAGTTCACTTACTATGTTTTTAAAATTCATTGTCAAATATTGTGTATATTAATGGTGTTGAATTATTTTTCATGCATTGTGGGATTGTAGAGGGGTAACAGAGGTGAAATACGCCGAAATTATAGTCTTTCAAATTTATGGGCTTTATTGTAAAACGCAACAGATATTTTTTATCCATGATCTATATAAGAAAATCAAATGATAAATAGAAGGTGCTTTTAAAAGCATTTATTCGTAGACGGCTCGTATATCTTTTATCTACATTGATTTAAATGTGCTTATCTTTCCGTTTAATCACTGGAACTATTCCATTGCCGATGATTAAGTAGGAACGCTCATAATATTTACACATTTCTATTGTATTCGGTGACGCTTCAAACCCTACGGGAATGATAAATTAACGAGTTGTATCTTATCGTTGGAAACGCTTGGAAGTTTTGTTCTAAAAATGGTAATGAATAAACAACTCCGAACGGGCCTTATCTTCTGTCTTTGTAAATATTTGACATATGCGGGCCCTAATGAAGCCGTGGCAGCGACAATGGGAATTATCTTTACATCTCCAACTTTTTACGATCCACCAACTTTGTAAGTAACTCTTGCGTCTACGTATGTGTGTTCGCCCGTAGCTCTGGCACTGGTAAGTAACGGTTTACAGCTTAAATTTCGTAAGTAAGTGTAATGCAAACATTGATAAGTGTGGGAGCTTTCTCTTTGCTTTTCTCGTTATTAGTGACTGAAGACGGTGGAATCGTGCAATGTACGTTAGGAGCTGTAATTTTGAGATTAGCAGTCGGAAAGCGATTAGTCATCGTGCTTTTAGTGTTTTTGTCTGTTTCACACAATCGTCCACTTTGTGTTGGAATGTTGGCACCATTGTTCCGTGTGCCTCGCAAATTGTATAAGTTGTATGGGATTTACGATAAACTATACAATCATGAGTCATCTCTCGAAACGTTCGGATGACTCTTCTCGCTAATGAGTACCAGTACGTCAATATTATTACTTGTAAGTATTCTAGTCTTCTGAGCTACGCTTGAAAAGAAATCTAGAAGATTATAGCAACAGTTTGAGGGCTGTAGAAGATGACAATAACGAAGAATTTCAAGTTAATCTTTACAATACTGTGAGGTTATAAAATTGTGTCCTCGACAGTACTCTACAAGTCTCAGTTCCAGAGGTAACTATGAGGATAAAATCGAAAGAATGAAACCCAGATATAGAGGTTTTCGTCCCACTAACAGAGGGCAACTCAGTGCCAATGTTGGAACCTCAGCATGAGTTCCAGTTAGGATGGTTGCTCACTTATCCAGGACTCACATAACCAAGTTTCACTGTACTGATCCTAGAGGTTCCGTCATCACTACATAGTATAAAACAAAGTCGCTTTCCGCTGTCTATCCCTAAATATGCTTAGATCTTTAAAACTACGCAACGGATTCTGATGCGGTTTTTTTTAATAGATAGAGTGATTAAAGAGGAGGTTTATATATGTACATAACTAGCTTTTGTGAGCGACTTCGTCCGCGTAGAATAGTGAATTTGAGCAGCATTTCAATTTCCTACGATACTGTTATTGCGAAAGACAGTATTCAACGCAGACGAAGTTGCGGGCAAAAGCTAGTTTTTATTATAACGAAATGCTGACCATAGGCATTTTATTTTTATTATCTGTAGATTTTATTCGAGCTCGGGTTACGACCTCTGCGCCGTGAGTGGAAATGTTAGCCGGCTCAATACAGTAACAACAATTAAGTAATGAGCCGACATTCCTCGCCAGTGCCATGAATAGAATAGCATAACGAATCAACATTACAGACAGACAATAGCCACTATTAATGTAGATATTGTTGCAATAATAAAGGTATTAAGCACGAGTACAACCGCACGCGAGTAACTAACGAGAAGCGAGCTTAACTTCAAGCGAATAAACTTCACGACAGCACAGAATTGTAAAACTTCTCTGCGATATAATTTTTAAGAGTGTAATTTGATTTGAATTGATAAATTTCATTCAAAACAGTCATAATTTATTGTTTTGAGAGTTGAGAATTGTTGAATTGAGATTGGCACTAAGTGCTTTCTGCCTACCCCGTTACCTGGCGCGATGGTATAATAATAATAATAATAATAATAAATGCCCCTCCAACAAATTCCAGGAAAGAAGTAAACAGCTGCAGCCAAATTATAAAACATGATAGACACTTTATTAATTAATATTTAATCGCTTATCGCTAACTTTCTTACGGTGAAACGAGTACCTAAAATGTGTATATTGTTGCAATAATAGAGACATTAAAGCGAATAGAGTTGTCGAATTTCCAAATCGAATTGTTACGAAAACTTGAATTAATTGGAATATTTTTGGTGTTGAAACGTTGAGTCATGACTGGCGCCACGGAAATGTTTAAAGATTGAGAACCACGGGCTTCAACGTAATTTAAACAGCTGCTCAAATATGTAACAAGTAGTTCAAGTGAATTGTTCATTTCACCGCAGCCCAATTAGATTGGGTTTATCCCGATTAGAAAGGTCAATCGGGATTTTGGGTTAACTAAAATTCCAATTTCCAGCCTGGATCATAATAATAATACCATCACGCCAGGTCCCTAACGGGGTAGGTGGAAAGCACCGAGTGCCAAACATCTCTGTCCTTACAAACCTGATTCATATGGTCAATTAAAATAAATGAAAAAAGATTTTTTTTTTAAATATAGCTGCCTTTTTTAAAAGAGATTTTTTTTATATAACACGTCCTTTGCCCCATGATTTTTGAAAATACTATTCCGTGCTTAATCGAAATGGTACTTTAGTTATAACTAATTAATTTTTTACGAAAACATGTCGCAACATTGTGAACATAAAATGTAACATAACACATAGAATGCCAGTCGAAAAACTACCAAGTTATTTTTAGTTAAAAATAAAAAGCTAGTTAGCTTTGGCGCGCGACTTCGTTCTCGTGGAATAGCGACATTGGGCAGCATTTTAATTTCCTAGAATACATTTATAGCAAATAATAAAAATACAAACTGCTCCACGCGGACGAAGTCGCGGGCAAAAACTAGTAATTAATATAGCTTATATTGATCAGTGATAATGTAGCATTCCAATGGTGAAAGAATTTTTGAAATAGCTTCAGTAGTTTTTGAGCCAATTCGTTACATACATACACACACACACACATACACACACACATACACACACACATACACACACATATACAAATCTTTCCTCTTTATAATATTAGTATAGATAACTTTTAAAACTAATAGCATTAAAACGAAAATATTCATATTAATAACACAACATTGGGTACTTAACGTATGTCATGACAATAAACAGAATAACAATGTATTAAGAGTGAACATTTTTGGACTAGGTACATAACATTTCTCACTAGTTTATAGTGGTTTTATTTGTTTAAACAGAGAGTCAGGAGTACAGATAAAAAGGCGCCGTATTTAATCCTATGGTAATATTTTAAACGTGTTACGAAATGAAAGTTTAAGTTTAACTTCACCTTAAAATATTAAACGTGTTACGAAATGAAAGTCTAAGTTTAACTTCAACGTAAGTGAGTTAATCTACGTTGCAATATTTGTTCCGGCCTTGATAGCGTCAACTGTGTTTCATCTAAAAATAGTATGCATTAGCGCATCATATTTGAGTTGCGATAGCTTAGTGGTTTAGATCTTAGTTTTCAGTTCCGACGGTCTGAAGTTCGAATTTTGGAACGTAGTTCAGCATGAAATTTTTCTTTCTTTTAGATTAAATATAGAATTCTAAGGCGTTCAGATTATATTTACCTAAGTTACACGTAAAACATAACTACATGTTACCTCATACATTTGTAGATAATACATGTTTCATAATTGGATGTTAAAAAATATTTTCTTAACATTTTATATCGATTATAACAAATGTTGAAAGAGATATTTGGCACTCGATGCTTTCTGCCTACCCTGTTAGGGGCCCGGCGGGATGTTATGTATGTATGTATAACAAATGTTTCTTTAGAGAAGGTAACGCGGAAAATCAGACCGATAAATTACTGGCATAAAGATATAAGCCATTAATTTTAACCGATTTAAAAGCTACCTACATTAGTCTAGCATTCCTGCGGCTTTGTATACTTGTTTGGTATGATTAAGACATTAAAGGATACGGACGCAGCACACGTTCGAAAATAAAAATTTGAATTTTGAATACTGAATACTGTTTTTGATGAATTAGAATATTGAATACTAATTTATGAAAAGTTTTTGATTTACCTTATCGTTTACGGATATAAACAAATAGATTACCAACAAAACGCCTTTCGTATAACATTTCGGATCATTTCCATCACACCTCGGCAAACTGTAGAGTGAAGGTAATTTTTACAGCGAAAATCCCTACTAATGTTAGAAATGTCAATAAAAGTTTTTTCGTTACGCTTTCACGCGAAAACTACTGAACCGAACCTCATGAAACTTTGTACACATATTCTTGTAGGTATTTAAAAGGGACATAGGATAATTTTAAGAGAAACAAAAAAAATATTTATTACGAAAGAAAAAAAAATATTTGTGAATAAATTTTTTTTGGAATTTTTTTGTGACAGACAGACGCATTCAAAGCTACGCTGTTTAAATAAAATCGTACATCTGCCGTGGCCCTAACAAGCCGTGTGATTAAGACGTCTTAACGAGATCAAGAGGCGAGCGCGCCGTGTCACACGGTAGGTGTTCCAACAGGTTGGCTCGTCACACTTCGCAGAATCAGCCGGTGGTCCTATTAAGATTTTAAGGCGTTGAAACTCTGAGTCAACTTTTAAATATTACATCGTTTAAATTTCGAACAAAACACAAATAATACTAATAGTACTTTGATGGCATTAAAACTCTGAGTCAACTTTTATAGGTATATAGTTTCGTTTAAATTTCGAACAAGACAAGTAATAAAAATAATAATAGTACTTAACCAACCATTACTCACTCGTTTAACAATACAAAAAGCTATAATAGTTTCCTCAATATTCGTTCGGCCAAAAGCCCGCTTATATTGCGCTCATTAAAGAAATTTTATTTTAAAAATAAATAATAATAACTGTGTACAATTCTACACATATCCGATTCCAAATTAAGCAATTCAAGCCCGTGTCATGGTATTTATATACACATTATATTGCGATAACTATATAGATATTTCTGTCAAACCCCCGCACGGAACAAGAAAATGTGCTTTGTGCTGGGTCTTAACCGAACCAACGACACCGACTTACGAATCAGATTCACTAACAACTAAAACATCGGTTCAGTCTTTATCAAAATGAACGTATTACCTAATGCTGGGAATAAAAAACGTGCTACGTTCCGCTTACCCTCCCAGACGCGATGAGATCGTGTAAATAATGATTAATGATGATAAAACTAATGACTATATTCTCAATACACTCGGATGATTCATTCTGTCTACAATTTTACTAACAAGCTACAGGATGCCCTCGAAATACCTAAATGCGTTGGCAGTGATATTTAATATCGGAAACTTCAATTACAATACATGAATAGACATGTTCATATTCAGTCGTTATTGGTGTAAAATTAGCATAGCATTTTGTATCTATGTTATTCATTCTGTCATCTACACAGCCTTTTCATGTCATTTTAATACCACTATGTGGGATAGAGACAAAACATAATATATCCACGCTGGATTTGAAAAGGGTAAAGAGGGATGAGGTGTTATTTTATCATTTTGATTTTTATTCAATCAAATGTAGGTACACTTACCTTAATAAATAAGATTATTGTTTATTTTATTGTCTAGTCAAATTTCAGTTCAACGAAATGCCTTTTCTGTTATGAACTGTCAAAAAGCAGAAGCAGTGTTTTGCCTCATATTTACAAATTATTCAAGGCACGATTAAAGGCAGTTTATAGGCAAGCGTGCCTTATCTTGGGTAGCACCTCACGTATCAACAAGAAAGCTGGTACTCATACGCAAGCTTATTTCGAGATATTAACAAAATCAACAGCGTATCCGATAGTCCGGTATTTGGCGAACGGATTTAAGTAGTAAAGCTTTAAGACCTGAGCGAAACCGAAACAAAACTCGTAAGCCGCAATGTCAAACTCGCTTCCAATAACAGAACTTTGCGAAACTACCCTCGCAATTTTAATAATCGTTTAGAGAAATTCCAAAGTCAATTTTGAACCGCGGATTCTTGATGGCTCCATAAATATAAAGTATGAGCGGAATTTTTATCTGAACAATTCCTAGTTTCGTCGTCGGATGCACGGCCGTGGACACGGTGAAAGTTTAGATTAGGTTTAAGAGAATCGTGTTCTCTTTCTCACGCTTATGATGTATTCTCGTTTCTTTCTCCTTCCATTCTATTCCATTATTGCGCCCGTAACGCCATCTGTGGCGCTTATTTGATTGAAACGTGCTTTCCTGCGAAAATATATTTTCGCATTTAGTTCCGACATCAAAGCAACGACACATCTGTCGAACGTTGGACGTTATGCTGTACGCGACGTAATATCACCAGCGTGCTTAGTGCCAGTTTTCTTCTCTACTCGATCGCGTCAGCGTAAACTACCAATTTTTATGGAATTGAAACAGCGCCAACTAGTGTAATGGGAAGCTAATATTGCGAGTGCGGCTTTTTTTGCGAATTCTCACGCGATTGGTTGTTTCAAGAGCTCACAGAGTATGAAACACAAAATTTGACATTCGGTACGTCATTGCCATAGCAACTCGCGCTCGCTTCTCACCGCGTTTGGCGCTTCTTCATCACTACATAGTATAAAACAAAGTCGTTTACCGCTGTCTGCCCGTACGTATTGTTAGATATTTAAAACTATGCAACGGATTTTGAGGTGATTTTTTTAAATAGATATACTCATTCAGGAGGAAGGTTTTGTATAATAACATCCATTATATAGTAGAGAAATACTGTTATTTTTGAGGTTTCTAATGTGATGTCGTAAATAATTACATTTATTGCGGCGGGGGCGTGACGAAGTCGCGGGCAAAAGCTAGTTCGAATATATTTGTTGAACTCGCACTCAGCACACTCATGTGTTAGGGTTCACTTGGATAGCAAGCGTGTTCGGCCGAACATTCGCCGTACCGTGAACCGATATATCGTGACATTAAGACCCGCGAGATCGGTCACGTTTAAAGTTTAAAGTACGAACTTCGTTATCGAACTTGTTGGCCAATGTGGGGAATTGACTTTTATGTTATCTAAGAACACTGTGTTGGATCTCTGCGGTATTGCTATTTTGCAATACTCTTGGTAATTGCAAATCACTAAATGTTAGATGCATTCCACTTGAAATACATTTACATAGTTCAAGTAGGTCCTTAAATTTTATTGACATACATAAACAAGCAATGACTAATGACTAAATACTTAAATACATACCTACATAACATCACGCCAGGTCCCTAAGGGGTAGGCAGAAAGTACCGAGTTATCACTCTCTTCGTGCATACATGCCGTTTTCGGAGACTCTTAACTCCTCCGTCAGCCAGTATCGTACCTATTTGGACGAGATAGGATAGTCTAGATCTCCCTCGGCGTCTATATCCATCAACACTCGCATTGTATAAATATTTCATTATCTTTTTCTCTTCTACTAAATATCACGGTACACACGTCACGCTTTCCATAGGGGTTGGTAGAGACTTGAGATTTTAATCAGCTTCGGTACTAACAGAACCCTTTGGCCCATTATACTTTCATCGAAATGGTAATACAGGCTTTTTAATACAGGTACTCCCGACTATATCCTACGTCTAGGTCTACCTGTCAATTGGGAGACAGCATTTATAAAAAGTATAGTGCTATCACAATGCTATCACAGTTATGCTTAAAAAACACTTAATAGTGTGGTGTAAAAAATTGCAAAATAATAGTGTTGCCACAAAGCATTCCATGTAGGTTTACCTTATCTCAGCGGAAAAGCGGACATAAACCACATGCAATGTTCAATAACTGATACCAAATTTAGCCATTTTTAAACTCAACAAACTAAGCCGTATCTAAAAGAGGGCCGTTGAATAAAAACGCTATTAATAACATATTTTAATTCCACTTCCGCTCGCCCGGAATATTTTTTAATTCCCATAAAAAAAAAACCTCGAGAAAACTTTTAGGTAGCATAATCATAATTTAACAAAGTTCACAACGAGACCGACCCAAATTAATTAAGGACTTATTCAATTCTTTTGCTGGAACTTTTTATTAATTAAAGAAGGGGCATTGACAAATCGCTACCGTGTTCAGATCGATCGACCGATAAGCGGGCGACCGTAAAGTTCAGTTCGAGCTTCCAGAGTTTTTAGGCCACAAAGCATTAGAAGCCAACTGCATGTGAATATAATACTTTATAACGCAGATTTTCATTTGTTTTGAAATTCTCTCGTTTTTGATACATATTCGTGTATAGCTCGATATCATTTTATATCCATTCACGTTTCATGTCCATAATCTATACATATTGTGAAGGATAGGTCGCCGATTCTTAATAAAACAATATTTGTGTTCATAAAATGGCGCGAACGATGGCAGAGCGAAG
>DWUN01002958.1:0-12825 GCA_018249975.1 Passova gellias
ATCACGCTAAGATGAATAGGAAGGAGCAGCAATATAAAATAATTTATATGGCAGAACAACGTTTGCCAGGTCAGCTAGTACACCTATATACCCGTAACCGTAACCAAACAGCGGCTCTCAGTACTGGACGGGATGAAAAATATCATAAATAAATACAATGGTGACAGAGAAGCGTGGTTGGCAAAAAATATTATTTATCACGAATAGATTGTGATTCGCGCCAACCTAACCCGTCATCTGTCGGGCGCGCGCTCGGCCCGCCACTCGCCGCGGCCGGTGGCTGACAATTAACATCGCAAATACGAATTGATATTTCGCGAGCTCGATTTGTAGTCGAGCCGTGTCATTCCGGCCGTTTTGTTGTGTAATCTCGTTATTTCAGCGGCGATAGGGTTGCGAACGTGTCGGCTCGGGCTTTTGTGGCGGACGGGACGTTTCGGTCTCTATGGCTATTGAAACGAATCCAATCCATTTGTGCCGACATCGGTTAGGTCGGATTGTGAAATGACCGGAGCGAAACATGCGATGCGACAATTAGCTGAAAATAATGTTTCCTGTGAGTTCCTTTTGTAACACAGGCAAGGGGCGAAACGGGTATCGGCAAACTCTGAGAAGATACTCGCGTGTAATATTAAGCGGTATTAAATGGTGTAATTCCTTGTTAATAGGGGAATTACCACAGCTACGTAAGCACTGCTCGTTGTGTTTCGCTTTGAGGCCGTATACTCGAAGTCAATGGGGAGCGAGACGGGCGCGGGGCAGACGCGGGGCGGAGGCGGGGTAGGAGCGGAAGTCGAAACTGTAGAAATGATAAGTGTGTTTCATACAAATAATTCTGATTCCTACGATATAATATAGTCAAAAGATGTGAAAAGTCACAATCATTCGAAATATAATTAGCGATCATTATTTTTGTTTACACTAAAGAGGCTCTATATTCTAATACTCAGTGTGTCTCTCCTTCTAATAATTGATTGTTATGATTTAGTGTTGTTATGATTAATAATCTCGCTGTTGCATATCGGCGAACTAACAATAAAGCTCCAATATCACCATGAATGAAATCGACATCTCACGTTACATCACTAGTAGCTATCATCAATAGTTCTCTATTTTATGTTACAATGCAATCGCTCTTGACAGCAACGTAAGCTGGGTAATACACGGATGTAACTAATTGGCAAGTGGCTCACATGAAGGTAAGAATCTAGTTGTTGATATCGTTTGGGCTGGTGGTCCAATGACTAGTGAACCCGACTGCTGAGTTGGTGGTAGAAGGTTAAATTCCTTCAAAGGACAAAAATTTATGTGATTATCACAAGTATCTGTTGTGTCTGGGTGTAATAAAAATATCTATATTGATTGATTTCATAAAGAACAAAATAAAATAAAAGTTGACACAGTCATAGAGATTGAAGTAATTGAAAATATTCAGATAAATCGTTATCAATAGCGAAGGCTGTAGACATCAGTGTTGAATGCAAAACTGTGAAAATCATTCGAGATTGCAGTTCCAGAGCTGGCAGCTGCCCGGCCGTGGCTGCCACGCTCAATAGCCTTCAGCCAGCGAGTTCCAATAACGTTTTTATCAATAAGATCTGCGATAATAAGTACGTTGAATGTACTTTCCACTGCAGCGTACTCCGTTGTGATAGAAATTTCTAGAAAGTTGTGAATGAACGTTCTCGGTCGATTTAGCGTCTTAAGCGTCTCGATTAAGTCCTCCTGTCGCGTTATCGCCTTTACAATGTTCTCATTTCTATAAAGGTACCTACGTTGAGTGCGATTTAGCTTGGCGTTTAATAAAACTACTAAGTGCTTATTCCAAAGTTTCAGATAAGTTTAATTAGCCATCAGTGGTAATAGCAAAAGCCTAATCTATAACACTATTTTAAAAAGGAAGGTATTTTTGCGTGACTGACTCATTAACGCGTATCCAAAACTATCAATGATAGAACTGAAAAATTTGACCTGTAGATTCCTTTTACGGCTATGGGAAGCGATAAGAAAGCATTTAGGGTAGTTCAACACATTAAGGCGTAGAATAAGGGTTGAGATGGTTTATATTTATGCCCGAAGTTATAACGCCTTGTAATGAACCCATATTACAGTAAATAATTGTGTGAAGTGTGGCAATCCGCAGTAGGCAGATAAAAATCTATCGATATTGTCGTAAGTGACCCTTTTGTGATTTATTTTCTATCAGAGTAGTTTAGAGCATCGAATTCTTAGCTTAATACAAACAAGATAACCAACTGAATGAGTTTCTCCTAGTTGTATAGATAGTAAATATATCAAAGTAATACGAAATGAACGTGTCTTAAAACGATCTAATTGTTTTGTTATATTCCAGCAATTCCACGAAGGCGTCACTTAAAAATGCTCACCATCGGCCTTTTTTACTTAATTACCAGAAACGCGATAAAGGAAACCTATTTATAATTAATCGCCTCTAACTCTCGCCGACGAGAGCCGGTGACGGGGCGTAACTCCGACAAAATGGCTGACACCACAACAATAACCCTCCTCTGCTATGTTTAGAATGCAATTAGCATTGTTCGTGATACAAACGAGCCGTAATGGACGAACTTTTAATTCTCTGCTGTTCGAGCTGGACGATAGAGTTCATTTTTCACGGCGGAGTGTCGCTCGTTTGTTTGATAAATTATTTCTAATTGATTGTTCATGCGTTTGTTGACAGATCGCTTCATAAAAAAGTGGAAAGAGTGACGATATTTGAAATTGTTGAATAACGAAAAAGGGTCGGTTTGATTTTCAATTTTCAACGTTTTTATGGTTATGGATTAACAGATATGTAACGTTGAAAAATATTTTAATAGAATACAGTATGAAACACTATGACTTGTGCAGAGCGGAAGTTTGTCCTTTTGGTTTAAAGAAACCTGCGATTTTGTCTCATCCCAATAAGCTCTGAGAATGGGTGCCAAAAAAGTTTACTACGTATTTGTTTTTAGCTCAAAATTTGTCAGAGCCATAAATTTATTTTTCAATGTGTCTAGACGCAATAAATAATTAATGTGAATCCGTCCGGTTGTACGTACAACACTCGTTACTCATAAGGTTCGAGTACTAAAATAATACGTGACTGTACTATCAATATATAGAAAACTTAAATAATCCTTTAGACAGGTACCTACCTAATTTGAAATAGATGAACTTTAGTGTCTACAATTTACGTAGCTACTTCTGAGAAGTGTACTAAACTGCCTCATGTCTCAGTGTCTCCCTTATCTACAGAAACAATATGATGTAAGCAATGCAGCATATTGTCTGTTTTAGATATGTGTAGAATTCGAAATTTGTTTACAATTATCTAAATATCTAAATTAGAGTTAATTTATATACGTATACCAAGACAGAACAAGCAAATGTGCTCATCCCACAAATATTTGTTCTCGGTGAGAATCGAACCCACGACCTCCAGTATAGCAATCCCCACTCATCCACGAAGCTATTTAATAGGTAGAAATTAAACAACAAAAATGAAAGTGGTGCAAGATAATGGAAAAACCAGCACGATGTAGTCAAACTGAATGCAAGGTGTCTTTCAAAGCATCTGACGTTGATGTATATACTATGTATCCATAATACCTATAAGGTTTTAGAAAAAATTGCTGCAGCAACCGCCTTGCTCGTGGTCGGAAGCCGATAATTATATTAAGACGCATCCTGCGGATGAGCTGCGGCGGCCTATATAATTAGCGAGAAACTCCTTTGAACTATGATTTAATAGAGAGTGCACACCAGAGTCTAAATCTGTTTGATAATCCCAGCATGTTGGTAATGGAACACGAGAGTCAAATCTGTTAATATCTATCCTGATATGAACGAGAATAACTTGCAACACAAAATAAATTAAAGGTTCTTCGCTCGAATCCGCCTCAGTGATATTCTTAATGCGATTCTAGCCTGAACCTGTTTTCTTTCAGGCTTGTTGTCTTTGGCAGAACTCAGGGAGGATTTGTCGATTATTGACGCATTATTTGAGGTGTTAGTACATCGCCATTTGGCAGTAAATAAGATAGCGTTAGTTAATTATAGCTGACAGTGTCTGAACGCACGAATGTCGCGTTAATTTCTCGCATGGCAACGGTTGAATATTCTACGAATTTGTCAGGAACGTTAACGTTGTTGATTTAGCGGTGCTCGGTGGACTGACAATAATAGTCAGAGAGATGCGAAGATAGAAACGTCCGTTGCACATTTGGACACAATTCGGAGAATTGAGTCTGTTGCGAAATCATACACCGAGACACAGAACTGACGAATTCCATCAGTGAAACCCACGCGAATTTGCTTTACAGAGATCAGATGTACATAATTATCGCTTAGATATCATTCAATTCAGTGCGTAGATATTCCTCGACTATCTCTGGCTTCTTGGTCTAGTGGTTTGAAACCCTGATGGCTAAACCAAAGGTCGTTGCTATGATTCCCAACCAGGACAAATATTCCTGTCATCCACTTCTGTTAGTTCTGTGTCTGGGTTTATAGAACATGGCAGCAGTCTGGTTACCACAGAGCAGGCTCTGCTTAGTTTGGAATCAGATAGCCGTGTGTGAACTGGCCTAAGATATCATTATTGTCACCTAGCATGAAGACAGTTTTAGATTATTTGTTAAGCATATCACTCGAAAGCAAAGGCAAAATATAAGGTTTGTTATCAAACAGTAGTTTACTTTAAACCCTGATGACCTTGTTCATAAAATATCTTGTAGATATCTATCTGAATGAATATCGATTCAACAGTATCCAGATTTACTGTTTGATATCCGGAACGCAATTTGGCAAATTGAAGTAGACACGGGTTTTCGTAGCGATCATTTTAATTTGGGGCGCATCTGACAGACAGGCTGACAGATCAGATGGTTATTGTGCGGAGCTCAATACAGCGCAAATGAAATTCGATAAATAAACGAAAAGGATTTGATTTGCAGATGGCGTCCCGAAAGATGGGAATGTCTATAACCTTGCATTAAATTGGATCGTTCTTGTCGCTTCTGCTTGGGATTATACTTAATTATCATACGTAATATGCACGTTATGCTACTGATAGAGAAAGCTTTTGGTTCGCAATTGGTTGCGTAGGGTATACCCCGTGCTGCTTTTTTCTGACATGAAGATCTTATTTCAGAATGTCACAATAATGAAGTTTCTTTATGTAAATATTATTTAACATTCATTATATCAGCTAAATCGAATCAGTTAAACTTTATTGAAGCACTAAACTAAGCAGGTATTAACCATAATACAGGTAACGTCACAATTTCCAAGCAAACTCCTAATTTCCCGGCTCCCGCTTGCCTTTGCGGCTTTCACTTCAACGCGGCACATTAGAGGGGGACTCCATATCGCAATTTCCTGACAAAGAGACGCTCCGCAGAAAAAGCGTCACAACGAACAGCCAACAAACGAATGGACCACAACTGGGACGCGCACAAAGAGTCAATGAAGCGCCCACAATGGCGCGTTTGACGGTGAGATTCATAAATGCACCGCCATTGATAGATTTGTTTGTCTCTCCCAGTTTGAAAACGATTGCCGATTCTGATACGGATTTTTGTTTATTTGAATTGAAACCCACATCCTGGTCGAACTGTTCGTTCCTACGAATATTCGTCAACAGTTGGACACTTACACTAGTACATTTATTAAAGTGTAAATATGTGTCTGTAAATTGTAAGATTAGAAAAGTATTTCAATACATTTTACCATAATAATTATAATGAAGTACTCAGTACTCCGAATCGAAACACTTGCAAAGGTAATTAAAGGAGTATAATAAGATTTCATGAAGTCATGTCTACTCCTGGATAAAGACCAGCTCTGAAATATCGCAACAATGGAGCTATGGCAATAGATGGTGCAGCACAACACATAGAGTGAAAGGATTTTCAATTATATACTTATGTTACTTTGCTGTAGAACTACTGGTTGAAATTCATTAAACTACATTGACTGAAAGTTATTAAATTACTTAAAACTAGAATTATTACATTTGCGTGATTCGCTAACAAAGGAGATGAAAATTTCTGAAACTATTTCAATTTATTTATCATGAAACGTAGGAATGAACCACGTAAAAAAACATTGCCTTTATTTACTGATGTTACTATTTTATTATAGTACAGATACAAATCTAGATACACAAATATAGAACCATATTTATATTCTGTATGCGTCCTTCCAACATCATTCTTGTTGTGAGACGTATGATATAGACATTCCTTTATCAGTTGGTGAAAATAATGCAGCAAGAAAAATCACGTCGCTCCCAATGCAGATTCTCATCGGGCATTTCAATTGCAAATGGGTTTCAGATAGAGCGAGTGTCCAAATTCAATTACTGATAGTACACCTTATCGTCGTGTAAATAAGGGACATAATGGCGTTCGCAAACTTCGCACGATGCCGTCCGTGGAGCCATTGATAAACAGTATCTGATAGGTCCGTCCTTTTATGACGTTCCAACAGTTTGGCCGGGAACCGTATGACAGACGCAACCCGCATTGCGTGTGAACATTTATACAAGTTTAGTGTACTCGTACTGTTGATATTACACATTTGCTCGTGTACCGATTTAAATTTGCTTACATTACTTACATATTTAATTTCTAATAACTTTTCTTTATTTTATTATTGTTTGCTATTTAGTGAATCTAACGGAATTATCAAAATTACTTATGTTAATTCTATTCGTACGCGTAATAATATTAGTTTTTTCAATTAATGCAAATCATTTGGCTATGTGAAATTCATTATTGAACTTTTAGTTTTCAAGACTATAAAGATAACTGCTCAACATAAACGATAATATGCAGCAGTTTTTACGAACGTGAAGAATTCACATTACCATTACACAAATACGTAGAGCGCTAGCAACAACAGTTTGCAATAACGTATGAGCTGCGTTATTTTACTGGTTAGTTATTCTATTAGGTGTTAAATTTACAGTCGGTTCATTAAAAGTTGGATGCAGGCCAACGGAGCGAAGATATTGGCTATTTGAGCTGAACGCGCCTGGTTAGTCCGCCCCTTCGAGTTAGATTTCAACTACAAACAGTTCTAAACCGAAATATTATTTTAAATGTACTGGAAGATTTGTACGAAGGAAACCTAGTAGCGATCGAGCCTTAACTTAATTCGGTGAAGACATTTAAAAACTAGGTCAAAGTAGCTACAATTCGTACGAAGTCGATAAAAATTGACGATAGTAACCCGTACTTGAGCAATTCCTTTAGAACTGATAGTTCAGTTACCTAATCTAACTACGGAGATGTGGAAGAGATGGAGCTAATCGAAGATATTTTTAAGTATTGACCCCTCGGCAGGAAAGTTCAATAAGATCATACACCGGAGCGATCGAGATATCGTTTCATTTGTAAAAAACTTTCACTTCCCCAACTCTGACCATTATTTAAACTTATGCTACTGTTCTTTTGTTAGTTGTAAATATTTTGTATTTCTTTTTGTTCCCTCTTGAACTAAATGCGCGATCGTTCCCTAGTTTTATTTCATCCATAGCTACATCTAAACATTTCGCTTGCGCTCGCCAGAATCGAGATTTAGTTTTGTAAGTTTTGACTCGATTAATTAAAAGTTGGCAGCGGCTTAATATGCTCTTTAGTTAGGAATAATTGTGTACATAACAATTTGTTTAGCGATGCAAGTGTTAAATATCTAAGTGAGCACGTTTGTTCCGATTCGCCCGCTCGGTGTGAACTTAATGTAGCCGAATGAAGTTACGAATTTACTTTAAACTGTAAGGAAGTTCTTGTTGAGAGTAAATATATCTTCAGGTTGGTGGTTTATTCAAAACTCTGGACTACTAGTAGCTAACAATTTTATTTACTAATTCCAGTAAAAAAATATGCACAACTAAATCGTACAAAAAAAAACTACTTCATTAAAGATAGCTATTGGAACATTGTTTCCATACATGCATGTATACATATTATTGTGTGTCAATTGCACATTAATACGAAGGGCCGGTTTCACAATATCTTAGTAAAGTTCCTATAAGGCTACATGTACATTAATTAGTTAACAAAATTATGTCACATGTTGCACAATCGCCTAGTAAATCTGATAATTCCATGAATTTAGTAGCTTCTATATGTACTGAAGTTTCAATTAGCATATTTGCATCAACATGCATATTTAAGCAACACCCATGCAACACATTTAATAACATATGAATAAATATATTATTTTATTTTACACAACGGTGAAAAAACAAATGTTGCAGGGACTTGTATGTCGAGTAAGATAGTGTGTGAGTTGTGTGAAGTATAATCAAAGAGAGTTGGATAACATCAATTCATTCCTCGTGTATTCCTCGTTGACAAAAATATCCTAATATTAAAGGAAAACTTCAACGCTGTTATTTTAGTCAACACATAACAAGCAGCACTCGCTACTGTAGCAACTGCCGCTGACTGCAAGTGGGCATCATAAATTTCGCCTCCCCCTCTCGCACAAAAGGTATTCCGCAAACACTGACCTCATTCCACCAGCCCATTCTTAACGAGTACACGTAAGGACTGTCTGAAACAAAATAGAACTTCAGTTCTAACTCGACATCGCCGGATGTCAAGTCTTGTATGACAGCCGACGTGGGTCTGACCTAGAACGCTGCTACCGCAATTTCAACTTTAACACGAAGCCGCTAAATTCGCAGTCGTATGCGGAATAGGTGTGTTGATTCGTAATTTGCATGCACATCGGAAACTTGTCAGCATTGAGTTGGGACCGGATCTTGTTGGCGCTTCATGACATTTAGTGTCCGAGATGTTTTACCTTTCAAATGTTCCTACACATTTCCATGTACATAACATGCTTTGGATTAGAATGTAAGTGGTAAACTTAGATTATATTAACATGGTTCACGACATTTGTTCACAGTGAAAACTTCTCTTGTAGGTTACTCCAATAGAACTAAACAGACCTGTATAATTTAAGATGTCTTGCCTATTTGACCAAGGAACACAAGCACAAACAGTCTTTGCCCAAACTGAGAATTAATTTTAGTTGAATATACCAATATTAATATGTACTAGAACAGAGAGAGAAGTCAGTAGAATTAAGAGTAATGTAATTTTATGGTGATCTAAACTAGTATCATCTTAATAGAAAACAAACTTGTTAGTCGTTAGTAACTTCAGGTAACTCATATTCAGTTGCTCCTTTAACCGAGTTCCGGATTGACATGCATAAAGTTGGCTGACTACAGAGAGATCATGACGAAACTTATGGAAGTTTCAAAAGGAACCAAATGGCCAGTGTTGCATAGGTTTATTTGAATCCATAAGCCTCTGTGAAAACTTTATGTAGTGACATGCACATGACTTCAAACAAATGGCTATATGCGGCACCAATTTGTATGCGAATGATTAATTTGAATAGGGATACAGAGTTACACTTGTAGAGTGGGAATGGCAGTTTTAAAACTGAACAACATTTCTAAATGATGCTTCACATAACATAATATAATTTTTACTTTGGTCCAAAAAGATTCAAATAAATCGACGTTGTTTGTGACATATGTTATAACGCCGGAGTTTTGTAAATTAATTTGTTTCATAAAATCATTCCTAAAAATGTTATGAAAACCTTCAGAAAGAACATTGACCAAGTTTTCCAATATAAACCTAGGACATACTCGTATAATGAAAACCCAGAGAATTCCAAAGCTATAATTTCCTAGAGAATCGTTTCATAAGTTTCATAAATTCTTAAAACGTTAAATGGCATTTTACTGCCTCTGCAGTGTAATCCATTAGAAGATCTGGACAGTTCGAACCGGCGTGCATGAATATTGAATATAAAAATGATACATTGTGGGTCCCGCCATGATTTACAACTGTATGTAGCAATACGCTCCTAAGAATTGCTTGAAAATGCTGTATGGACTGGCTTTGAAGCAGATCAAACCAAATATTGATGCAACCTTTTTACATACTTTATTGGGTTCATCTAAGTAGTGAAACCTGGAGAATACGCCACCAATTTGCCCCAATTCGGATTAGGTAACGTGTCTGTCAAATGTTCTGAACAGCCGTTGAGGACGGTGACAAGTTCAAAGAGCCCAATAGCCTTTTCTGGATTCGAAGCTTCATTGGAATCCGGCGGCATGTATAAACGCATTGCATTTAGTTAGGTTAACTTCAACTAAAACTATTATGGGTATACCCGATTATATAGAACCAAATTTACATCTCTTACGCGATGAAGTTTAGTAAAGCTGGTAACTCGCCAATCTGGCAGCCGTCCTGTACTCCAAACCAACTTACAATATGAAGGCACTAGTAGTATCAGAAATGAACATCCGCGACTTGTAATATTGTAAAGTAAGAGGACATTGACTGTCGACATTGGCTGCTACTCTGTTTATGGTCCCATTCATGTTTGCTCGTTCGACCACGCTGCTCCATTAATGTTTAGAATTTAATTTCAATATTGTAAATCGTTTTTCTGTTAAATAATTTCGACTCCTTCATATCGATAGTGAACTTTTCTAACTTACTGACACGAATACGAGATTGTTTTTAGGACTGACTTACGTTCATGCGACTCATTTCGCTTTTAACTTACTCGACGGTCGGCACACGTCCCTCTGTAAATCGAAGCGTTCAATTATACTTAAGATATCTAGAGATAGGGTCTAAGTGCTGCGGGGTCATTTGATTCTTCTCGGGTCAACAGTAAATGTAAAGTGTCCTATTTCTTCAGTCCATCGCGAGATTTAGGTCACATTGCGTACAATCCATTATCATCCTTTTACTGACTAATAACGTATTTCTTTTTAACTGCTTTTGCTAGGAAACATACGCCGCCACGCTTCTCCAATGCGGAATGAGGATGCACAACTTTACAGCTGGTCCGTACATTAGTGGTTTGTAAAATCACCTTTTTGTAAGGCTTGATTCGTATGACGGTTTTTTTTTATTTCTTACATAAACATTCAGTCGCTTAATAAATCAAATGCAATAAACAATATTGAGAAAAATGCTGAGCTGTTATCTAATTAATCTGATGACCCTACTATTACACGAACCCAGAAACGTAAATTAATTGAGGTCTGGTTTTCTGCGTTTCGGCTTTGACCTACAATTAAAGCTTTTTTCATTTTGAAATAATTAATTATTGTGGGTGTCGGGTGATTCTCTTTTATTTATGAATGGAATTACATCGGCTACGGGCGGATTGCAGCGGACGAATTAATATTAACGATCTTATCCATTAATTGGGCCATTAAAACATTCGGCCGAATCAATTTCGCTGCTTTGACGCCATCATTCGTTTACAGCGAGCGACAAGATAACGTTTCAGTTCTGTGACAGTGCAGGCGACTTTCGTCATTAAACTTGTTAGGAGTAAGCTCGTAATTGGCCTGCACCATTTCTGTATATAATACGGCGGCTTTACATAATAGTGTACCCAGTAAATATGAATTTATTTCCGGTATAATTGCTGCGCTTATAATATGCAATAATGACCGAATGGCCGACGGCCGTAACGCTCAACAGTTAACGGCTCTCCACCAAATATTTTCGTTTAATTTTAGTTGTGAAATTTAAATGGGCCCAAAAAGGGTAATTTACGAAAAGTTGCCCCGAGCGCCTGACAGTGATGCCTTTGTTGCTTGAAATTGAATAACACATTCATAAATATGTTCTTTTATTATTGCTAGATCGACTATCGCTAGATTTCCCGCAAGTTAGGTAGTACTATCATTTTTAGTTTCGTCATGTTCTTCATATGAACGACATACGAGTAGGTTCCGCTTTCCAGCCGCGATGGTTACGACGTTGGCAAAGTTGACAAACTTGCCTATAACATACTATTGCATTTCTTCTAACAAATGTCTGCATATCTGAAGTTTCTCTATGAAAGAAAGACTCACGAGAATTCCCCACTTTTCCGCATGTAACTACGAGGCTAAATTGTACCGAGCATGGCGGGCTTTGGACAGATGTAGTCATGATGATAATGGTTTTTATATGTAACATAGGAACTTATGATCAGTCTATAACTGATTGAGTAAGATCGATTTAATTGTTGTATATCTGTGAATCTATTATTTCATCTCTTCACTATCTGGGAGATCAGTTCTTAGACCTATGAATTGGGCAATTGGATGACATAGTCCAACGAGCGTCACGATTGATCTAAAAAAGACTAGAAGCTACCTTGGAGTTAAGCTAAGGGAAATGATAAACTCAACACTAAACATATTTATGTATTGCATAACTTTATCATGTAGTTTATGGCGTTTTAGTGATTGAATACTTAATTATTTGATGTTCGAGGCTCGTTGGGGGAGCGGTTGGTTAAGCTGTTACCCCAATTCTGCAAACGGGGTAACGTTCATACAGATAGCCCTAACGAACCAACTAATTATTTGGCGAGCCATAACTGACTATTCAAATTCAAGAGCCAAATTTCGCCTGTCCGAGTACTCTGTACGCTCGATCAGATCGTTCGCACGTCGCTTACCGAATATCAACTCTATTTACTTACACGTAGAGTTCTGTTTCATGTTCGTGTGTGTCGGGACGGCCACTCACCGCAGCGGTGCAGCGCAGTGGATGAATGTAAAACCACTCGCAGTGTGGAAACACCCTTTGTTCGGAAGGGCTTAAATTAATATTTATTATTCGTAAATAACAGCAGACCGTTAAAAACGTAACATCACGCCTGTAATCCCCGAAGGGGTAGGCAGAGAAGTGTGTAGTACACCCCCACATTTGACCAGTTACGTTTAAGTCCCAAATGGAATAGGTGGTGAGCCTATTGCCATGC
>DWUN01002959.1:0-12825 GCA_018249975.1 Passova gellias
GTTATAATTTATATGGCAGAACAACGTTTGCCGGGTCAGCTAGTATATTATAAAGTAGAAATTCTTTAATACGATACGATCACAAATTGGAATGTGTTGGTACATATTTCGACAATTGATCCATTTTTTAATTTCGACCCATTTTACGTTAGTTCTTATAATACAAGCTCTTTTGTTGTTTTTTGGTGAATAAATACTCAATTATAGGTATCTATTACATGCGAAAGTTAATAATCAAATTCTGGCTTCAGAAGAAAGGGTTTTTATTCCAATTTATTACAAATCTGTCTACATCATGTTAGCCTCTTAAATTATCTCTACCAAAGTTAAAGGGTCAGGCCCCTAAAGGGGAATACAAATACAATATTAATAAATAAACAAAATGTTTAAATTTACCTGTAACAGGGCCGTTAGCGTTGCTCTGGAATTCTGAATAATTGGGCCTAAAACAAATTAGGAATTTTAAAAAAATGTTTAAATGAGTGTCATCTGAAACGGCTTATCTGATGCCTTACAACTAATAGTGCGTCTGAAACATTTATTCGCTCTTTTTAAGAACTACCTAGAACCTAGTATTATTAAGTCTTATTTCTATAAATAACAATAAACCGGAACATCGGGAATCGAACCCACAGTCCGATTTTGCAGTCAGAGTCTCTAACAACTCGACCACGAGGCTAATCAATTAAGGTTGAACGTACTAGCATTAGCCAAGTTGTTATTCATTCTTATCTTTAGCTAAACCATACTTACCCTTAAATTTGCTATAGCTACATGATATTTGAATCACATTGTTATAGATAATCAAGGTAATATGAAGTGAGTGAAATAACTTACGTGAATCCCGAGCCGGTATACCAAGTTTTTCTTTCACCGTAAGCATTTTTCGTGCCTGTGTAGCCGGTTTTCGTGCCCGCGTAGCCGGTTTTCGTGCCCGCGTAGCCGGTTTTCGTGCCCGCGTAGCCGGTCTTTGTGCCCGTGTAGGGTGTTTTCATCCCTCCATATCTGTAACCGGGTCTGTACCGTGGCCTCGTAGGATACGACGGCATATACGCCGGTGCCTGGACATCCAATTGACTGCAAAAATCATACAAATATTAGTTATAACAAATAAGTTATTGTAATGCAAATTTTAAGTGATTTATTTAATTACCGGGTTTTTATAGGGATTATTTTTTTTAATATTTTAAGGTACAACAGTAAATGGTATTTGATGAGGTTGGTAACATTGTTTATTTGATTTAAATTTGTAGTTCTACGCTATTTTTCATATACAATTTCCTGTGTTTAAATAAAATATCGAAGCATCCTTCGAACGATACACTTCTTACTTGCATATTTAAATATGTAGTTCTCATCAATAAAAGGATTATTTACAATTGATGTTAATTTGAGGAAAAATTAACATAAAATTCGCTGAGCTATCTTTAAAGTTGTTATGTAAAATTTTTGCCTATCTGTCTGTTGTCCGGCTTTAACGCAAAAACGGCTGAACGGATTTTGATGAAACATTTTTATTACATAGTTATTAGTCCTCGGCAACATATATAGGCTATAATTTATTTTGAAATACGACAAATGCTGCTCAAAGCCGCTATTCCACGCGGACGAAGTCGCAGGCCAAAGCTAGTATGTAATAAGTCTATTAGCAGTCATTAAAATTGACAATGTCACGAACAAATAATGATTCATCGTCTGCTGAAGTCGATATCCTTAAGTTCATTGTACCTACCATTAATAGACAAATGTAGCAAGACTGTTGTCACTCATATTATTACATTTATTGCATCCCTCCGATTTCAAGAAATATTTCTATGGCAAGGTTTAATAACAATTAAATGCTGACGATGGTAATTACGTCGTAAATTTTTTCATGTTTTGCTAGAGGAACGCCTCATTTTAGTTCCATAGAAAATGTAAAGACAAATTTAAATTTGGAACGCGCGTATTTTTAATCATAAACCATCATAATAAAAACTTCTAGCAGTTGACAGTAATGGCTGTGATCTGCATGACCCCGGTAAACTATCGTGTAATAATAAATTTATCGGTATTTTAAGCAATTTTCTGCATCTATAAATACATAAATAAATGCGTCCCGAACACCAATATTTTGTAACCAGTTCGCATGGAGGAACAATAGATTTTTTTACAATAAAATGTGTAAGACTCATAGAAATACATGTTGAATCTTAATTTCCAAATGGATCAAAGTAGTAGATGAATTTAAAAAATACTCACGGTTGCCCTTGATCGTAATAGTCAGCATTGCAGATGTAAATTCCCAATATTAAAACGAGTAATTGTGTAACTAAATTCATTTGTATTTTTTTATGCCATCAATGTTATTTAAAAACAATCTACTGATAACCAGTCCTCAGCTCGGCAGCACGAGCTGAACTGTGATGAGTCCCGAACGATTATGTGGTATTTTAAGCGTTATCTCTCGTTACATAAATCAGGAAATTCGCGCAGCGGATACAACGATAATAAAAAATTATCAACAAATGCAGGATTTTCACAAGAATCCCAATATAATGCTATATGCACAAGAATACATAATAAATTGCGTATTGAATTATAGAATTATTCCAGCGGATCAAATGCGATCCAGTCGCCTTTGTTGAATAAAAAAAAAACACTTTTGGCGCGCTTTTCATTTAACTTTTCCTGTTCTATACAATAAGTTATTTTGCAATGCCTTTCCGAAAACAAAATAAATACCAAGGAGGTGTTAAAAAGCAGGTAATTAGTTTATTTTAAACAATTATATTACATTATATGAATACTTGTAATTTTGTAATTTTTTTGTGTTGCGGAGATTAGCAGAAAGCTCATTTAATTTTTACTTTAAATCTGACAAATCCTGTCTTTATGTCGATTGAAATAAACTGAAAGCTAAATTTTACTCCCATCTCCAACTCTTGTTCCAACTTATTCCATAAGTAATTCTAATGTTCCTTATTTACAATTTCAAACAGAGATAAGTTTCCACTAATATTTTTTTCATTAACGATATTTCAATAGCAGTAGGTACGTACAATGTATATGCGGCAGCGGCTCCTTTATTAATTGTTCTTCTCTTTATTTAAATATCACTTTGTACTACAGAACAATTTTGTATACATAATTTCTCGACTTCTTGGATACATTACATTAAAATACTTTCAAAATACATGAAAACAAAATAGCGAAAACTATGTTTTCTCTGGTTTCGTTTTCTTATATTTCAGAACAAACTTATAGAAAAGAGATTGTTGGAAATCAGTTTATGTGCTGACAATTACATTTACAATAAAAAAGCCATTACTCTAACAGAAGCAGATAAATATGCACGTGAAATATTAACTTATAAATCGCAATGTAACGCAGACATCCGTATGCTTCAGGTGAGCTAATTCTTCTATATGGGGTGTGAGTGTATCAAACGACATGATTATTATGAATTTTGATATGTACTCTTACTCACATCCAGACAAACTCAACAAAATTATTCATTAATGTTTTAGGCGCAAAAATTTTAGATATTACCTGTAATAATAAAACAGTACATAAATATGTATTTTCTTTTGGATATATTAATGTCTGTGTGTGTGTATTTCATTTCAACAACGCCTAAAGAAGTTTTAAACTGTTTGTAGGTAATCGAAAAGCTTACGAGGTTCATGAAAAGTATTATAGAAGAGACAACGAAAATGCCCGTTAATCAAAACTCTATTGCTTCAGTTATAGAAGAAAGTGGTGTTTTATCTTCTATACCTTCAGTACATAAAGAGCAAACCAGGGGTATGAGTGGGATAGACCGCCAAAGTTTCGACATTATTCCTTTTAAAAATATTGTCAGTAATAATATAGAAGAGAAATCAACCAACCATAATAAAAATCCGTATTGCAAAATAAATGATACAACTCTGATATTTCCAGCTAATACTGTAAGCTCGAGTCAGGTCGCGAATACTCCAACTCAAAATATTAATATAGGTCAATGCAAACATAACCATGAATACGGTAACTGCGGATTTGTACATGAAAATACTAACAAAATCAAACCAAAGAAAGGACGGTTGATTACAAAATTAAAACCAAAAACAAATGTTAAAGACGCTCATCGCAAATTCACGCCACCGGTGATATCGAATCCTAATCCTGAAATCAAAAACTGTAAAGATACAAGATCGTTACTACTCCAGCAAAATCTAAGTGATGATGGATATAATACGATTGAAAAGAAAATCATTAAACCAACAGATCACAAAGTCTCAGGAAAGAGGAAGCGCGCACCCAAAAAGAATAAAGAAATTAATAACAAAGTAACAGGCCACACCGAAAAGCCACTTCGGAAGGCGGCAAATAAAAAACAAAAAACTACACAAAGCAACAATTCAAAACGCAATTCATCTCCTGCATTACTTCCTAGTAACAGTAACGTAGCACCAAGTAATAAACGTACCTGTGTTAATATAGTAGATGATGAGGTATCGTTACCAGCTTCGTGGGACGAACGCAATGGGGTTAAAAACATTTCAAAACATATGCAATCTCTTGAAATTAACAAACAATTCGTCGAAAATGATCTCTCTTGGATTGACAGAATCAGATACGTGAGAGAAGTGGATTCTGCAGAGTTTGATGCAAAATCAAATGATTTAGATGAAACCTTTTGGGATAACTACGCTTTACCCAGTGGCTGGGACAATTCTGAATTTCTTTATTGAATATCATAAAACACTGCCTGGGGACATTATATAGTAATGTAGGACTAGTAGTGTAGAAGTAATAGCAGCAGTAGTAGAAGTAGTAGTAGTCGTAGTAGTAGGCGTAGTTGTAGTAGTAGTAGTAGTAGTAGTAGTAGTAGAAAACTAAATAGCAAAATAACTTTAAATAAAACAACACATGAAGACGCAGAAATTTAATATATTCGAAATGTTGAAATATACATGATTATGAAAACATTAAATTCTTATCGACAATAATAGAAGAATACGCCATAGTGATAGCAACAATATTATTTATAACATAATTATATTAAAATACTTCATTATTACTAAATGACACCTCATTTATTCAAATACCACTGAACCGCTTACGAAATAATAGGCCCTTAACATAACCATAACATATAATACAAATAAAAACAATACTTTTCAAATTCAAACAACATCATTTTCCAAATTCTGTAAGTATTTCTAATAATATAACCTGATTTTTTAAATCCAAGCCCAAAATAATTTATATTAATGATGTATATAATAATAACACATAACCTCAACAGCGTACCTTATGTTTTTACAAGATATACACATGATATTAAAATTGTATCCAGAAACGTCTCCTCGTTGTGATGGCCTTTGCATCACCATCCTAACATATAGGAAAAATACTAACGAAACCAGACATAGGTATTGCAGTAAGAGAACAATTTTATTGTATTGTTCAATAAATTCTTATTCAATAATCACATAGAGTGAACCTTCACTATAAAACACTCCGGACAATGCAAAAGCTACTATACTTATATTAATATAATACCTTCATAATTTGAACATTACCATATTCATTTGTTCGTATATCCATACTAATATTATAAATGTGACTGTCTGTCTGTGACGTCATCGCGGCTAAACCGCTAACCTGAGTGTGATGAAATTTCATATAGATATACTTGAGGGTCTCGAGATGAACATAGGCTATTTTTATTCCCATTTTTTTTAGTTTTTTCAGGAATTTCATTCTTTTACGAAATGTCGCAAATTTGACAAAGAAAACTTTGTGACAGACTAATTTCGACACGGGCGAAGCCGCGAGCAAAGCTTTTATTAAATATATTATGAAGAAGACAAATTACTTTAATACACATTAGCATAAGGGGTGCAAGCGTATTGCTGGTTGCTTTTTGACAGAATGTTTTAGCTGGTAATCCTATTATATCAGCTTAAAAATAACATATGAACATTATATTCGGCAATTCATTTTGTGCTTTTTTTTATCTCATTTATTTTTTTAATCGAATTCCATGGCAACCCCAAAATGCACACAAATCTTAAAACCACGTTCTGATTTACAGTAGTTTCTCGAATCGAAATATTAAGAATCTTTATAATAAATAAACTATAGTCCTCTGTATCCCAGAGTACAACAATCATTTATTCGTTACGAATAGCAAAAGATTATAATATATTTGATTAACTGTAATTCTATCAACTTTGACAACCACCGTCAAGGCTACGCTTTAACAAGGATAAACTTTGAAACACTACAAATATCATGTTAATACTTGAATTATTTCAATTAACTATATTAACAACGAGACCATTCATTATGTTTTTTTTTTTAAATCTAAATTACTAAAAATATCACAATAAAATATGTTCTTGGCTAATATCAAAATAAAAATTCCGTTGTCATATAATTTGGGCACTTCATGTAACACCCAGGCAATATATTAACAGTCAAGTATGTCTATCGGTAATCTCGATACACCCAGACATTTTATAGACTGGTTACCTTACAAGAGGCAACGTGTGAAATTTGATATCGAAAACAGGAATAATTTGTTAATATCTATAACGCCTAGACTTTATTTAACACATTCGAATTGATAATATTATTACTAGTATAAATTAGGCATTGTACCGAATGATAGATGGTACATAATGCCTGTAACAGCGCAACTGAAATAAACACAGTTCAAAAAATCTTTCGACAATAGTTTAAGATGTGTGACGTTTCCTAGAAATAACACAATAATGCATTAACATAATTATATTACGTTGTCAGACAAATTATACTCATTAAAATTTGAGATCAGACACCTTATTTGAGATTTATTTAAGGCGTGCTTCTATTTAAGTTTAACAATAACGACGGCTCGAAGAACTAATAAAATCTAATATAAAACTGAAATAAATCTAACAAAAAAAAAACAGCATAACAATTTAAATGCTGTGACTATCTTTTGTTTTAATTAAACTCTATCAACTCGAGTAGTAATTTCACCTTTATACTATTTTCAACTTATATCATTAATTTTACAACTTCCAATGAAAAAAGAACATAATTCATTTCTTTTCTAACAAAATGGCAGCCAATAGACAGCTGATTATTACCTTTCGGTTTAATACGCATTTGGAAAATTTTACCGCTAAAATTTATTTATAATTTCATTATATTCATATTTTAAAGCGTATCTTCAAATTTCGTCGTTCCTCTGTTGCTCGCCGATCCCTCATGGTTTACAGGAATAATCCACCGTTAGAGCTTAGCGCGGGTTGCCAGACGTAAAAATTTTAATACAATTACAAATTTTGACACAATCGTGACTTGATAGTCACGTATTAACTAGAACACAATTTCGTATCTTAATGATATATGTTTCTCTGGCACTTATCTAACTACGATAATATTAATAACAATAATAATGCAATATGCCTTACGGCTTCACTACATAACAATATGTTTCTAATAGTTCCGTATAGTTAATGACTTGACCGATCTTAGCTCACCGCACACAATACATTTATTTACACACAAAATCCAATATCGGTTGCATAATCTCATGTGTTCATTTGACCTCATCGGCGTTCCTACGTCCGCACCATAGACAACGGATTGAAATGAAGCCAGAACTACCCGAAACATACCCTTCAGTGTACGCCTAGCGACAAAAGTTTAATGCAACGATTTAGAATCACACGTAATAATGTATGAATACATTTTATGTCGATTGTACAATTCCATCGATATATTGACTAGAAATAACTATCGTTATAATACAGACCGTAGACAAAAAATATATATTTTTACATAGCAATCAAAATTTAGAAGGATTTTAAATAAACCAGAGACAATAATAATATTTGAGATTAACTATCGCATCAGCAACCGGTGCAGACGCCAACGGGATCCGCTTAAACACATTTATCAGCAGCTCTACGCACGATAGCAGCGTTTTGCAATAAAAACATATTGAATGCACATTTTTATGGAGATGCCCAACGAAAATTTACCGCGACACTGAAATAAAAATTAGGTAGAATCTGATTCTGATTCAAATATGTACATGAATTCATTAAAGTCCACATATATGCGCGTTTATTGGTCAATGTCCCATATGACGAAAGACGAAAAAGAAAAAACACCATTCTTAACCAGCGGTACTTCTTAGTCTCCGTTTGTCCCTATAGGTTAAAGGCTTGATTGTGTATCTACATGTATTTTCAGTTCGATAAAATTTACTAATCGTCAAACATACATTTGAAAACTGTAATCTACGTAGGTAACATATAAATCAATTAGGAAAACAATGGAGAGAATAAAATTAATCTACATACTCACAGAATATATATATTTCGTTGGTATCCTTCAAAATCTATCCATTGGATTTCTTTTCGTTATACTGATGGGTTTATTTAAACTTTTTCCACTCGGTCTTAACGTCTGCACTCCGCTTATATACAGCAGTAGAAATACCTTTGTATGCCTTGAACGAGAGTAGTCATCGCCAGTCAATATATCGACAGCTTACGATCAAGTACACGTAGACGGTTCAGAAGCTGAACTTGCCCCTGACCTTGAAGAAGCCCATGCTGGTCTTGTTGTGCAGCAGCGACGCGACGCCCACGTAGCTCTGTATCACGATGGGCGAGTGGTGGATGCAGCAGGCCGGCGACGGCATCCCCTCCACCGCCCGCTGCAGCTTCTGGGCGAACGTCTCCATGTCGTACATCGACCTCTCGTCCACGCCGCCATCTTGGACGAACGATTTCAAACTTAATTGTTTTTTTTTGTATTACATTTAACTATGTCAGTGTTATAAAAACAAGAAAATGAATACAATTTTTCTTTTTGATTCCTTCATGTAAATTATAATTTGTTTACAGAAGTATTAAATAAATAAAAAATATGGTATTGGCTGCCCTATTGGCCGATAGCTGTTGGTCCAATAGTAGTTGGGAATTATAACAGTCGTCATGGACATTGTTGTTGGCGTGTTGTGGAATTGTCCCAAGTATTATTATTATATGGGATAATTGGTGAAGACTCCAGGCATGTAGGCCAGGCAGTGGGATGCAATAAAGGTGCATATTTATATGTATATTTACATATTTTGACAGCAGCGATGACTTTTAATACGCTACCATACCTTTATGCCAATAAATGGGATGTGAAGCGAAAGTGATGAAGGGCACGTCCTGGCTGAAGGGATTCCAAGCGGTCTTCAGCGGCAGCGGCTCGCCCTTGTTCCACATGAGCCGCACGCCGCGAAGGTTGCGTTCCCTTTAAGTTAAAAGAGCATTAACTAATAAATGCAATATTAAATCAAAGTTGTATTAAGACGAATAACATAACTCATTGTGATATGTTGATATTATTTTTTGAATACTATTTCTAACACTAAATCATTTAATATCTTATGAGCAATATTGTAGGTTTTGTTAAATCACTAATTCAAAAATACTAATAATCGATTTTAAAATTCTTCTGGAGGTAAAGTGCGCTGGCAAACATATAGCTTATTATCATTACATATTTACTAAGATAGTAAAGTCTTCGAGAGGAAAAGTTTCCGATTTGCTTGGGATATGAAAGAAACTGAGACAATGTCTATAGTCTAGACAAGATTGGACCCTAAAATATGGACTGTTCAATGTCTATCCGCGAGTATTTTAAAACATGCAAGTGTAGAAGTAATCGTATATTCGTGAGAGTCAAAACTCGAGAGATTCTCAGTGATTCTTATAAATTATTCCACATCTATCTACTTTGCTATTGTTACAAATAAATCTACACACACAAAAATACGACAAGCATCATCGAAAGCACATGGCATGTTGCAATTATATTAGTAAGCCGATAAAATTAGGTGTACTTCGTTTTAATCAAATCAGGTTACAGTAACATTGGATCTGTAAGCTAATATTATACATATTTAAATGACAAAGAACTTTAATTTGAATAATTTAAAATAATATCAGAGAGAATCAAAAATAATTGACACTTTAGTAAACTATGAGAATTTAAATTAATTGACTAGAGGTTAGTGTAACCTTTATATTAAAGCGAAGGTCATGCCGATTCCCGCCCGCGGCAAATATTTCATGCGTACATATAAAATATTTGTCCGTTTGTCGGGATATAAACACATCGACATTTTCGTAATATAGCCAGTTTATCGGCTGCTCGGTTACCATAGCAACAGACCGCTTATCGGTATCAGTGCGAGTTATCCTGTTATCGTTAATGCGATGTCGAATGAGAAAATAAGCGAGCAAAATCAACGGCAGCGAACGCATCGTACCCGCAACTACTGCAACTCAAAGTACCTAGGTTCAAAATACTTGGGATCGAACAGTTTTGCGTTCCCGTCGCCCGCGGCTGACGAGCGCCGGCACAGACGGTCCATGACGCAGTCTTTCACGACCGTGGTCACGCCGGTCGCGATACCGTTTAAACGCCTGCGTCGGCAAACAATATCACGCTGTTAGCGGCGCATTTACACGCGACAAACATTCGAGCAAAACACGTGTATACCGGAGGCGATCATCTCGGCACTCGAGAATAGTGACGCGTCTGTTACAGACCTCTTATAGGGCGGATATTAACGAATACTAACTGGACTAATATTACTAACAGTCCCTTTCCTGTTGTTCTGTTACTAAAGAATACTCACCAACTAATTCTTATTAACAGCTATTACTAACTGAATTCGCACTAACAGTCCCATCCCTACAGCCCTATCGGAGGTCGGTTGCAGATGCCCGCTCTTTCGCTACTCTCGTAACATTAAAAAAAAAAGGATATCTGAGCACAGATACAAATGCAATATTGTCAAATTGTGAACTAAAACAAAAGAATAAATTGTATAATTTTCATTATAATAATAAAATATGCAGTTGCAAGAAGATTATTGTACCGCTTAGTACTTATTTAACAATGGTTTAGTAAATGAAATACAATTGAAACACATTTTGAGTAAATATTAAATTAGACATGATTTAAATACGAAAAAAATTGTCCTCAACAAACAATACATACATACATTCATCATATCCACATACCACAATTAATGTTGTTAACATTGGCATAATTAATTCTATTAAAAAAACTTCTGACACTCACGGTACTAAAGAGGATGGTGGATAAACCAACTCTCCAACGACTATTGTGTCTAGATCGTCTAAGTATGTCTTCTTAAAGTCGAGTTGTTTCATAGCGATGAAATCATATTTTATAGTCATAACCAGCCTGGATGTCAGCAGGATAATCCTTTCTTTCTCATTGTCCCATAGAGTGATCCTGTAAAATAACATTAATGCATAAGCAACGTAAAAAGTAATGATAGCCTAATGGTTTGTAATTCAGCCTTCCACTGCGAGGGGTCTGGGTTCGGTCCTGGCACACCTTTGACTTGTTATATGTTATACAACTAAAAATTTTAAACATCCCTCGCCATAACGGTGTAGGAAAACATCGTGAGGTAACCTGCACACCTTAGAGACGTTATAAAGTATACATAATATTTTCTGAGATGTGTGAAGACTACAAAGCTGCACTTGTTCATCTTGGTGGACTATGGCCTAAATCCCTCTCGCTATGAGAGGAGACCCGGTCCAACAGTGGACTAATAAAAAGGTGGATACAACAATAAGCAACATTATAACATGATTGGCAACCGTTTTTAATGCTAAACAATAGCAAATATGCAGGATGTTGTCAAGTGCACATTAAAATCTATTACATGATACCTTGTTTCACTCTGAGTACTGTGGTTCTGACTTCCTCACTGATACTAATGCTGAAACTGCCAGTCCTTTGACAGTTGTTTAAGTCAACTTTGTCATTTGGGTAGACAAAACATGATTAAGCTAAGTCAAGTATATTTTATAAAATGGCATTTCAAATTTATTTGGATTTTCCCTTATATAAGAGATCATGTATCACACAAAAGTAATATCACTTCTTATTTTATTTCATTTTTATGCAACTTGCAACAATAAGCAACTGAATAAAGTATAAACATTTGAATACTATAAGTTATTGGCATTACAAAACAACACATCACATACTCAGTCAGCAACCATGAGCCTAAATATTCTCCATCCTCAGGGAATAAGAGTGCTGTTATGCATTCCTGTATGGCCGTCTCCAGCACACCCTTTCGGAATGTGAAGAAATCCTTAATATTGTCTTTATTGAACGGCACATCGTATCGTGGGTACACCGTCTGCACTGGCTCAGTGGGGGCTGGGGTCGCAGCATGAGCATCTGTTCTGGCATCTGTATGAGGAACGATTATATTTATTTTAATCATTTCATTCATCATCTCGCTTGTTGTGGTTTCACCTATAACTGTTTCCCAGGAGCAGACTTAATTCCCAGATTGACAACCGTGGAGTGGTTAGAATATGTAGCAGCAGTTGGTAATAACAAAATAGTGGATAAACATGAACATTCCAATACTGTTGTAGTTCAATGGAATCTTTTATGTGACTACAGGAAATTAATTGTTATTTAATTACGTTAACAGTTAAACATATTTAGTAAGCCTACATAGCAGTTATTTATTTTTATATATACAGTGAGAATTACATATTATGTATGTGTGTAGTTTATCAGCTTTTTGAATATCATATCACTGATTTTACCAATTATGGCATCAGATGGCTATGGGTGACTTATCTATACTAATAATATAAAGCTGAAGAGTTTGTTTGATTGTTTGAATGCGCTAATCTCAGGAAATATTGGACCGATTTGAAAAATTATTTCAGTGTTAGATAGCTCATTTATCGAGGAAGGCTCTAGGCTATATAACATCACGCTAAG
>DWUN01002960.1:0-12823 GCA_018249975.1 Passova gellias
AGCGCGACTGCCGATCGGGAGGTCCTGGGTTCAAATCCCGGGTTGGGTACTGCTGGAATTTTTCTAATTTAGAATTTGTAGCAGTGACTCAGAGTCTGGATGTGTGCCCGGTGCATGGCAATAGGCTCACCACCTATTCCATTGTGGAACTTAACATAACTGGTGAAATGTGGAGGTGTACTACACTCCTCTGCCTACCCCTTCGGGGATTACAGGCGTGATGCTACGTACGTTTATATAGTTAACTTTCATTAAATAGTTACAATTATTTAATAGTTACTAACTAGTATCAGTTAATCACTTACGAATAAATCAGTTATTCTCTTATTTCTAATTTACAATAGCTAACCAGAGAACTATAAAAATTAAAATACGGCGAGACTAAATTATCTATCTTTCAATTTTGGAATTATTATTAAGGATTTAAAAAGAACAAATTAACAATTCTGTTTGACATATCAATTCTCCAGGGTGTATCGTACCTCGAGTACAGTCGCGTACAAACTTCGTGTGGTTGTACAGTCGTATGAGAAAACTTCACAGGGTGGTCGGATAAGTGCGAGGAGAACAATATTTTTGCTGGCTCGCCGAACTGTGAGTAATTCAATAGAAAATATTCATATTGGGGACAGTGAGACCCTCCCATATTGCGTTATACAGAATGATAGCGTTTCAAATGGGCTATTTTATTTCAATCAATAGTTTTGTCACAGTTTCTCTAAAATATGTGTACTTATATGGCATAACATGAAATTATATGTTTTCATCTAGTGATAATATTACATTTTTAAGGTTATTGTTACAGTTGGTCCTGTGTAATTATTGTTAGTTAATTAAAATTTTAATTTTTAAAATATTTCACAAAAATATGAATTGTAGTTATAAGTCTCTGGGAAGCTTATGTAGAGTATACGTATATAGATTTTTTTGTTATGTAGATTCTTATAGTTATTATCGAAAAAGATGCAACACATTTTTGAAATCAACACCTTTTATTCTATCATTATAACATAAGGTTCAATTTATTGATAATATTTGGCTTAATCATTGTTCCTTACCAAAAAAATATATTAACATTATATTGACGCATACATAATATTTCAAGAGTTTATTTTAAAAGATCTTTTTTAACATCACCCTGTGAACGCAAACGGCGTGTTTGCAGACGAAACTCCTTATGACGGATGTGACCCGTAATGTAAAACGAGCTACATTTGAATATTGCTCAGTTCTGTACGAATATCTAGCTCTATGTAGAGTTCAGCTTTGCGCTTAGAGAAATATAATCTGTACCTAATCTCGGAATTTATCTTGAGATATTACATGTGCCTCTACCTCGGAGTATGTTGAACTTTATATCTTACAATTATCACATGTCGATCTCGAATGCAGTAATACAAGTTCGGCTACTTTACATTGAGAAATATATGGTACTTCTGTGGAAGGAAGGCTGATGTTTTGGAATCGACTTAAAAGGACAATTAAACTCAAAAGTCTTATAGCATGGCTTATGAGAACTGCAATTTGAAACAATGCTAAAAGGAAAAGATTGATTCAAGTTAAAGATAACAAATGACCATTTATTTCCTCAATTTCAACATAATTCAATAACTTAGCATTATATAGTAAATTTCCTGGTTCCCATACCGATTCACCATGGCTCCCGCGCCATTGGACTGCCACTAACCTACATATCGAATTAGCGGCCCGTACAACATGGGAACTTGGTCGTTCGCAAGACTTTAGTCACGCTCGCTTCGCTACGCTTCAGAACGCTTCGACCCTTCGCTAATTCGATAGAAGTGTGCCCTGTCACTTATTGTCAGCCGATGGTGAGCAGTGATATGTTTGCTAGAAATACTAAACGTTATTAACGAGTACTGGAAAATAGCTACTTTTATTACTCTTTTCTTCCAATATAGGACACAAGCCTACTTTTACAGTGGAGTATGACCATTTTTTTTTGCTAACTGAGAGACCAGATGAAATTTCATACAATGTTTCAACCCTAATTTTACCCGCTTAAGGTTGGATTTTTTAAAACTCCTTATTTAGTGCTCACACTATACAAAGAACCTATCAGTTACTCAACTTCCTGTTTTACATATATAATTTTATTTGTCCTAAAAGAGCGTAATACGGGTAGGTCAAATCACCAATATCCATTTATAATATTTGTGCGCTCGTTAAATTTTATTTAAATTTTTTGAAGCTGTGTGCAGTAATGTTAGTAGAATGTATGTAGGACAGCTTTTGGATGATGGAGACTCGGAAGTCTCTGAAATGTCCGAAAGAAGTCAGCATGAAGACAGTCATGTACATAAAAGATATGTCAGGTCTGTAAGGATACAGATATTTAGAACCCGGTGCTGCCTGCCTATCCCGTAAGAGACGTGGCATGATTGCATAATAGTAATAAAATAATGTTCACTTTCTGAATTCAGATGCAAGTATCAAATTAAATATTTGACGTACCATCTTTCTTATGTAAATGATACTTTATCAGTGCATGTATTTAGTGTTTTGGAAAATTATGAAATTATTTTGTATCTCGTTGACAAAGTTAAGGGTAATCAGAGACTTTGATAATGATTAGATTTGATAGCTTCATGCCCTTCACCCCTAACTCTACATTCGATACGCTTCGCCTCGTTAGGAAATGAACGGAAACTATTAGCAATTCTATTTGTACGAGTAGATAGGAATTTTTCATGGCAATATTTCATTTTTGAACCCATTAAAATTGATCATTATATAATTAATAATATTGCTATATCATTAAAATAATTAATAAATTTGATCAAGGTTTTGATATTTTGATAAGTAATTATCAAAAGTATAAAAAAAATGAGTAGCATTCTTGAATTCCCACTAATTACAAAAAAAAACCCATTACGATTGTATAACCTAGAAAATTTTAAAAAAATATTGAAGTGTAAAACTGAAAATATAATTCAGTGAATATACGAGTGATTGAAATAAAACAAACTTTGTTCAGGAATAAAGATTTCGTTGTTAGAAGAAAAATTTATTTACTTTCTTAAATTATATTATTTAATGAGCTTCTACTAATGCTAAATATATACAAAATAAATACTTAAAACTAATATTGCACGTGTAATACAACTAAATAACAACAACAAGGTCAAACGAAGGTCGTTAATTTAACAGCGTCGAGTAAAAGTGACAGAGTCACAAAAATTCTCTAAGTAGTTATGTATTTATAGTTTATAAGACGTCCGATTGAAGGTATTAATTTATTTGTGGAGAACTGAACCACTATTGTGGGGGTAGTATTGTTTGTTCTTCTTGCTAAAACTTTGCGAGGGGGACACGTCATCCATGTCTCCCTCCTTGTCTTGATGCGCTGTCATGTGCCTCGTCAAATGGTGTCTCTCCCTGAAACTCTCGTTGCACACCGGACATTTGAGTTTTTCTTCTCGCTTCCTTCTAGTTGGATCGGCGGTCGACTCGCTCTTGTGGTGGGTGCGCATGTGGTACACCAGGTCTGAAGTCATACGGAAGCTTATACTGCATTTAGCACACACATTTTGCGCCGGCAACGAGAACGCGGCCAACGTCGGCGGCAGCAGAGTACTTAGTATAGCAGCTGCGGAGTTCGCGATGAGCGGAGCGACAGGATCCCGCGGTGGTCCGGAAAACTTCATAAAATCCGGATTGGGCTGTTGGAAGTTTTGAACTCCGAACGGATAAGACGAACCAGCTTGTAGATACGGTATCTCTGGTCTAAAGGGCAAAAAATTCATCTTATTAGGCGACATGTGAGCCTTAATGTCCTGCTTGGCTTGAAAGTCCACAGATTTATATGAACCGCTTGCTCGAGGCTGCACGTTCGAGTCGTGATAATTTGGCGAAGTCGAAGGAATATTTTGACTTTTGAAAAACGCGTGTCCATTTAACAAATGTGCCGGTGTCAAAAGATTGTTGAAACCAGCCGTTTTATTGAACGGGGTGGGTGGACTGGACGCAGCCAGAGGTGGACTCACCGAGTTCTGGTACAGAAGATTGTCAGGACTCACAGATGGATTTGGCGATCTCATTCCGAAGTTAGAAACCTTCGTGAAAGCACTTTTCGGGGACATTTCTTGTGGTTTCTCCGTAAACCTATTCTCATATCTGGCCCTCGTTTGCATCGTTATCAGAGTAGGATCATCAAATATCTTGTTCTTATATTCAGGGAGAACTTTTGGCTGTCGCGCGGCACTTTCATTTGAATTAGGGCGACTTCTTGAACGATCGGATGCCTCGGAATCACTACAATACATAGATTTGCTCGGGTATTCATCGGTACCGACATCAATATTGATATCAGATCCAAAACTGGGTGAAATATTATTATTAACGCGCAGTCTGTCTTCATCTTGATCTTTGGAATCTAACGTATTGTCACTTGAGTACTCACTGTTCTTGTAAATGTCTGCATGCCTCTTCAGCGGCTGTTCCCATTCTTCTGTATGAAAAAGTTGCTTAGACACTCGTAGCTGACGTTCTGGTTGCTTCTGTTGAAGTTTGTCGTCCGGCATCATAAGGAAAGCGACGTCGAAGGATCGTTTTGATGTCTTGCCCTGAGATGACGCCGAAGACTGTTCTGGTTTGATAATTTGCGAGGTTCTAGCACTTTCCATATTTAAATTCATCTCCTTCGAATCAGGAGACTGCTCTTTATAATTTTGATAGCTATTTTGAACGTCCATTGTCATTGTTTGCTCATTTAATTATTCGTACACGGAACTTAAACTTTTTACACTTATATCGCAGGAAATTTGCGGGGACGCGTGCGTACAACCCGGCACTAACTTTACGAATGCGAGCGCGAAGTTAGGGTGAAAAATATATAAGTGGGGCTTAGAACTACCCTTAGCGAAACCTTTCAAGTTGGGGGGCGTGGTTGGACAGCCAATGGGACGCGAGAGGAAGGCGTGATTGGAAACTGTAAGCCAATGAGATTCCATCGCTATGATAGTGAGCAAGAGAGCTCAATCAACGGGTCAAGATAATAATAACCGTACGAATTGAGAACGCATTGAGTTGTGGTAGGGTCAGCCTGACAAAGACAGTATGATATTGAGAATTGTGAACACTTCGTAGTGCTACTCAGAGTAAGGTTGGAAGAATCACTCTGTTAACTTTACACTCGATACTGTTTTATAGTTTGTATACCGAGTTGAAGTACATTTATATATTTCTTATTAACTATCTTAGTGATTTTAATTTTTTCTTTCTTTGCACGTCTTTTGTAAATTAAAACATTAAATCAATCTTTATTATTGTCACATATACTCAAAGGACATCTCTGTCCAATGTCAATATTTTTTTATTTTTATATTATACGATACTTGCGAACATATTAAAAGTGTTTTTGTATAATAATAGCCTACTGATATTCAGTTTACAATAACAAGCTAAGCAACTTTCCTTGTGGTTCAAATTATACGGGCAGAATAATAAAAGTAACTACGTCCGTTAGAGAAGTTAGTTCCATTATAATCCTCTGTTTATCTCACGAAACACGGCACTAGAAAAACTCCGACGATTATGATTGCAATAAATATGTTTTATATGTCGCATAAAAAATGATACTCGACCATAGACGGCGTTACCCCCGAGTGTATGGATGAGATTGGGAATAATGCTATTAACACAGACGCTTCTTCTCAAATTGATATCCTACTCAACGCTGTTTGAATTGAAAACGAAACTTAACACGTGAGCCGTTAGGTTCAAAATGGGATGTGCTTTGTCGCAGCTAATACAGAAGAAACTCACAAAGTAAATGGAACCATCTCTTTATTTACAGAAGGTTTAAACTTGATCGATCTCGAGTTGATATTTCACTGAAAAGAAGACTCAAATGAGTTCTGTTCGGTAGTGGGTAACGATAATAAGATGGGCGCAGACGTTAAAGGAAAGCCATTTGTCAGATTTTAGCTATTTTTTTGGTCATTCGTTCTCGCTCTACGAAAATCTGTTCCATTTATTCTGTGGGAAACGTTAATGAGGTTTTAGAGGATTCCGACATTTTGGTGTTCTTTAGCGAAATGAATGGATTTCAATTAAATATCAAGAAACTAAGAAAATATTACAGTAACTTAAGTGTATCTAGGTAATGTTTTATGTATTTTAGTATCTGTCTTATTCACATTGTGACATTGAATACTCAAGCTGACTTTCATTTTAGATTATAAGCACCATTCTCGGTAAAGTACTCATTTTCCATCTTATCCCAGAAAATAAAGTCTTTCGACCGGCATCCGACTGTTTCCCAAGATCATCAATTGTAGTAGCAGACGTGTCAATAGTGACATGTTATTTAGCGGATCGACAAATGTCCCTTAGAACATTCAGTGTGACACGCGACCGGATTGATAGATCGCGCTTAGCAGACCGTGGAGCTGGATGGATGGAGAAAGTCACTAAGTCCAGTTAATCTTTGTTGTTATTCAATCTTATCACATTTATGTCTCATGTCACCATTACCGTTGATATAATGGTAATCGTCATTTTTAATTCATTTCCTTATTTGCGATGTAATTTTTAGGTGTAACTCTATTAAATTTTTTATTCATTCGTCTCAAATATCTCTAGAATCGAATATTTTAAATCTCGTGCTAGTATGTATTGGCAAACTTCACACACGGAGAATTCTAAAGATATACAAGATATGTTGTGAACTTTTTCATTACCGTTAAAGGCGATAAAGAATATAGAATTTACAAGAGTTTTGAGTGAACACAACGTTAAATATTACTTGGAATTAGTTAAAGTTTCCACGCGGTCGAAGTCGCGACTCACTATTAGTGGTATGCAAAGAAAAATAATGTATTTTTGTAACAAACATAATTAAATTTAATCATCAAAACATTTCATTGTTGGCTCGTTTTTTGGTTTCTTTTTACTTTTCTCAGCGGCCCGCTTCAGTGCGATTCTTCTTTGTGCCGTCAAAAAGACAAATGGCCGGCCGCGGGCGAAGAAAACTGATTCTTGTATTTTATTTTCCATTATTCCGGCTTCCACTTTTTACGCATTCACTGTTCTGTTGGTCGATACTTTATTCAGGATCGTGATTCTTGAAATTCAGGTTCTTGAAATTCTAGTCACATTGAAGTTCTGACTGTCGTGAGTGCAATCATGTTACTTATTTTTTATAAATTCACCTATTTTGTTAACGGAGTGGAATTCTTCAAAAGTTATCGCCTTGTCTTGAGTAAGACCTTCCTCTGCGCTCTTCGAGGACTCTGAGATCTCCATATGGAACGCAGTGGTGTCCTCTAGCTTGTCTCCCTTGTCAATTTATTTTCATCTCGTCAATTTTCATACAGATGACATCTACCTATATTAATAATGTGTTTAATAAGAGCGTTAGTAAGGACATAGCTTAGCTTACAACTAATATTTAATCAAACCTAAAGTAATATTTAATACAGTGTATTTTCTTTTGTATTTAGGTTTTGGTGGCGTATATAGATAGCGAACTATAGTTGTTATTAAATTCTAAATTCTCTATCAATCTGAAACAATCGCAAAATAGAATTAGCGGAAGAAATCTGCAATAAATTCTATTTAGCCGTTATCAAGGCATGTTTGGCTTGATAAGTAATTGGGGGCACGTGTTGGAGCCTATCCACACGTGACTTGGATAAGCGAGGTGACAATGAGGGAGGCTAAACCGTTTATACTTGGCCGGGTCGTTTGTGGCTGTGTTGCTTACGTCGTTTGTGCCAGTAAAGTATGCTTTGGGAATGAACAAACGACAAGCAAATTAAAATATAACATCAGTTCGTTTTAAATTGTAATTGAATATTGAAAAATACTATGTACGTTATAATAATCACAAAATTGTACACGTTATGAGTAAAAATCGAACTTTTAACTTGGTTTAACGGCGAGGGAAGATATGAAAAAACCTGCACACCTTAGAATTCTCTGCATTTTTCTGATGATTGCGAAGTCTGCGTAACCACAGTGAGCCAGCTTGGTTCATCAGGGGAGGGAAGCGGCGTGCAGCAGTCAAACAGCAAACAACAAAAGAATTCAAAAAACGATTAAGAAGACACAAACGACGCGATACTTTGAAACTAGTATCCCAACAATTCAATTCTGTTCGAGTTAGTTTCCGAAGTGGTTCCCAACTTATTTCACCACGCCGAGGTTCTGACTCTGTCGTATCGGTGACTGATGACTGTGGGTCAAAGGTCGCATCTGCAACTTTGATTGGCCGTGCGATTGGTTGCAGTCCCTCGTGTGCTCGGTACACGTTCCGTAGTCGGTGACAGATTAGTTGGCGTATACCTAAATATTCTTTTAGTAACAATGTTTATTTCCCGTAGGGTTTCTTGCAATTGTCTTCTTGGCTGTTACGATTTCGTTTCTCCTTAACTTACTTTGAGGGAATCTTATAATACATTTATCTCTACTTAGGAAAGCACCGGTGCCTCCTTGGAGGCCAGCACCGACTGTCGCTTTCTTTAAAACTGTAAGCAATAATAGAAACAGGAACATGCTAATTATCTACATTTGACTGCATAATCATTTTTCTTTTAAGCATGGCTTCCTTATGGCCTAGTGCGTACCCTGAAAGCTAAACCAACATTTGTGTGAGGAGCACATTAGTTTTCTATGTTTGGGTGAATACAATGTCTATGTATGTATGTATTAGATGGTAAGTACCTATACTTTTATTTATCAGCTGGCAGGTCACCATAATACAGGCATTTAATTGCCTAATTTGAAATCAGTTTTACGCTTCAGTTTTGTCGATAATATCCAATAACCGGATTATTGGATGCTATGGATAAATCATAATGGCACCTGCGATGTAAGCGTTATTAAAATATGTTTAACTGGTCCCCTAAACGCATTGACTAGTAATACCAATCCACCATATGGTGTGTCCATCTCTAACAATAGTTTATAAAAAGGAACACCGACAAGTTTGGAACTATTGAAGAAAATATACACGCTATTTTAGGCATTATTCACTTAGCAACAGCTGCGACAATTCTGTGAACCATTTAATGTGTATTAAATGCATTTTATTTGTCCAGTGTACCATTGAGCTTGGACTATAATCAGTCCTTTTCAATAATACCTCGGGATCAACCACCCTATTAAGCGATTCTAATTCGTTCTGATCTTCTGCTAATTGAAATTAGACTTTATTTAAACAACGTTTAGATTTAAAATCGCTAAGAACGTCACTTTCATTGTCAAATTCTGCAGCTTCATTGCGTTTAGAATGTGTATTGGTGTTCTGTATTTTTCTTTTTATAGTGTCCTCCTTTGCAGTGATTCTGAATTTTATTGTCTCAGGAACAAGGTTGAGATTATCTTGATATAAAACATCACTTATTAACAATGTTTCATTTATGTGTATTTAGTTCTATTGTGAGATATAGAAGGTTTAGTTTCGCTCGAAAAATGTCGTCAAAGCGAATTGAAATGCGTAATCGCAAAACATTAAAGTGGGATACGAGGCACACTTGTTTATGAACTTTTGTACCATATGGTATAAAAGCCGCTGAGGACAATACACCCCCATGGCGGTGCCCCATTACCATATGGGAAGCGTTAAGCGCGCTTTCAAGAGACTCGTATTGCTTCCACGTTCTGTATTTGACAAGTGCCTACACGTTTAACTTTTGCTTATATTACTGTCATGCTGGACAAGTAATATTTCAAACCAAATTGCTCGTAAATCCTTGTCCCGTAAATCAACATTTTATTTACTTTAAACTTCAGGCGCTCTGATTTCAATTATTTTTAAAATATTGAAAATATACTGTAACTTTTGTATATAACTTATCGTCTGACCAGCGTGGTCCTATATGTAAAGGTTACTACTGAGCCATGAGTTATGGGTTCGATTTCCACCCGATACAAATTTAATGACGAGTATATATTCAGAAAGTTCATTATTTACTTCACCGATTGTATGATTACCATAACACAAGTTTTGACAGTTATGGGACCGAGTTCGTTATCGTTTGTGTATGTAATAGCCAACAATACTATTATTATTGGTGATAAATTGGCTGAGAGCCTAAACGAAAAGTGATCAGTGGCGAAATCAAGGCAATCAGTAATTTGTATTTGTCAAGGTACAAGATGTATGTAATTTCGCTCAACAATCGTACGTTCCTAACGAAACCGTGTCGTAGACTGTTTTAAACACCCTCGCTCGTCGTTTTCATTAGCAAGGGCCGTGTCCCTTGAGAGACCATAAGCCCAAAAGTACATATGGCGTATAAATGTTCATCGTATTGCTGGGCGCCCTTTAAAAATCATCCGCTTGCTTCAATTGTATCGCTGCTTAAGGGTTGCTGCGGTTAAAACAGAAGTATTATATTTCAATAATAATAATAATAATAATTGTGGCAATTCCACGCGCGGCTGGCATTCCGAATTAGGCGGAATGGCTGTATAATAGAAATGAGATGATAGACTTACACATATACGTTGACTATTTAATACTATCTAGATATTCAAGAAAGGCGCCAAAAAAGCTCTCCTTCAAAACCGACAGAGCACTGGCAACTTCTCGGATATTGCTATGTCCATAGGCGACGGTGACCACTTACCATCCGGTGGCTCGGCTGTCTGTTCGCTACCTAGGCGAAGTGTATAAAAAAAAATTGTAACACTAATCAAATTTTTCTTTTAATAACTGCATTGAAAGTAGAAATATAACGTATAGTATCTGTTGAGGAGACAAAGCTCAGCGGATTGTCGTATTTGACCGTTAACAAGGCTCTTAACAGCAGAGCCATTAACACATTGCCATTGACGAGACGAGAACTGCACAGCCGCTTGACGCAAGCTCCAAAGCTCGATGCTAATGTCGCCACTGAGCGCGTGCGCAAATAAACAACATTTGCACAAAAGCTTCCCGATAATGCATATTGTATTGTTCAACAATGGGAGTGTTGTTGGACTAAACAATTTTGATACTTGCGACATATCTAAGTTATGCACCGTTTTATTGACACATATATTTTAACATTATTATTTCAGTAGTGAGTGCCTCATGAGAAATGTCTCATAATGAGAAAGTTTCAGGCCGTAGTCCACGCTGTTAGTGCGAATTGGTAGACTTCATATAGCTCAGAAAATATGATCATACTTTGTAAAAGCTGTAATATTAACAGGTTTCTTGACTATGTTTTCCTTCTCTAGTAGATATAGCATATGATATGTAAATTTTAAGTTGTGAAACGCACATAACTTTGTATAGTCACAAGTTTGTGACATTATTTCAACTCAGCCCTGGAGTTGGTAGTTAATAACATTGTTTTTTCATTTATTTTGCTTATAGATCCTTCGAATTTTATTCTATATTTGCCAACAACATAAAATGGATATTAATAAGTTTATTGAAATTGGAAACATTCGAAATTAGTGTCTTTTTTTAATGAAAATGATCAAGATTATTTCCTGCATACGACCACCACAATCACCCAACATATGCGCCGGTGCTGCCATCTGATCACTATAAATGTAATAGTCAATACAGACTGACAGACGGACAATTATCTCTGCGTAATCAGACCCACTTTGATGTGTAAATTGTACGTTTTTGTTATGCATTAGGGTTAGGGAGGTAGCCCGCGACGATCTTTGGAGCGATACAGTCGCGAAAAGATTGCAATTCTGAGGCTAAGTTGTTGCCGAAGGTTGCATCGCTATCAACGCGATACAAATACGATGCAGTAACGATACAGTCATACAACGTAGTCCTCTCGTCAGCGTTTTCAAAGCCGCGGGCGTTACTGCACTCCCCGCACCCCGCGCTTCGCTGTCGCGCTGTCGCCCGAAGAGGTCATGCGTTTGCAACGATGTAAAATGCGGTATTGAATCGCATCTGTTAATGCGAATGCGATACAAGGTCAAAGAGTGCTGCAAAAAATCGTCATAAGCGACTGGCGATAGCAGGTGCTTTTAAGTATGTAATGCTTTAATACGCTGATCGAATTAACTATTTTTTTTCATATTTACGTTTATATAGAACTTGTGTTTTCGTTTGATATTGAACTTGAAATCGCAACATTTGTGAGCTTTATTTGATATAAATTACATAGGCTTCCGCACCAACTTAAACATTACAAAATTACGTGCGTTTTGTAAAGTGAAAACGGTAAAACAAACCATCGCGAGGAATCTTCACACCTTTGCTTTCTGCAAAATGTTGTCTCAGGTCTATTGATCTGCACTTGAACCTAGTCATTGCGAAGGGAGATCCGTGTAGCGATCTAACAAAAAAAGTTGAAAAAATTCAAAGCCACAATTTCATATCTACTTGTAAATCATATCTATCGTATGCTATTTAGCGGTTGCACTCATAAGTCAATCAGCGTAATATGAATCGAGCATTTTGGGTTGCGACGTCAAAAAACTTTTAAGCCGCAGCCGCTTTGCGCCCCACGTTACGAACGGGCCATATGTCGCGAAAAATTCAGCTGTAATTGCATTACGTAGCCCTTATTGAAGTGCCCGCGTTTAATTACGACTACCCACTTAGACATATGCGAGTCCCGGCGCTAACGACGGCAGGATACGAGCTGAGGTGATTTAAAAATGGAATACTCTGCGTTATTACATAATAATAGTAACTAGTGGTCGCGAATCGGTCGGAAGCGGTCGAAAATCGACCGTCATTCTTTAAATCGATTATAAAATTTTAACCAAAAAGCAACTTTAATTCAATTATATTTAAAAGCATTCTTTGACATTTCTTTGGACTTTTTATTTGACATTGACAAATAAACAATGAACGTTTTATTATGTGTATTTTCATGTGTGTATGGCA
>DWUN01002961.1:0-12821 GCA_018249975.1 Passova gellias
ACAGAGATATTTGGCACTCTGTGCTTTCTGCCTACCCCGTTAAGGACCTGGCGTGGTGATATAATAATAATATTTCGGTAACCGGCGTGAATACTATTTATCAGACAATTCAATATTGCATTAGTATAACACAAGTTGATATTCATTTTTGTTTTTGCATGTGGTTGGAAATTATTAAAAGATTGCTTTTTGCCAATTCTTTTTTTTATGTTCAAACTTTTCTGGTCAACCTCTGAGAGATGACTTGTTATAGAACGTTTGAAATGTTGAAAACAAACCGGCGTGCAAGCGAATCCAGTTCTAACCGGTTCGAACTAGACGAAGATTGGATACGACATAATCCACGATTCGGGTGACAGGACCCAGTGACCGGTGAATCACGTTCATAATGCAAATTACGTCGTATGCCAACGATTTGATAGCGCGCGAAGTGGCGCGTCACTTGCGGCCGATGCGGCTGCGTCACGTGCGGCCGATGCGGCTCACGTAACCAAGACGGTGTAGTTTCACGCCAAGTGACACGAATTTGAAGTGTGATTAATTTAGGATTTTATCATTCTAGTTATTATTTATCACTGCATCTAGATGGGGATGTATATTTTATTGTAGATTGGAATTTAAAACGACCACAGCACATCTAAACTCACAACGACATCTAAACGCGGACATATCAACGTTTGGCATAGTTGAGAATCGAACCCGCGACCAGATCGGGCAAGGTTAGTATAACAGCGAATCCATTACTCTTGTCCATATACCGTCGACACGGTCGCATATCGCACGCCATTATCGCACGCAGCCGCGACGATTTGGTAATAGTCCGGCCGGGGAGCGGCTGCGGGGTCGTCGAACCGCGAACAATGCTGTGGTAATTGTTTACATTGCCGGCCGCCGCTAGTGATACCGTATCGTAGCGGACTATCGATGGACCGCGCGAGGACACGCCTAGGGCGGTTCACTTATCGATAATACAACACTCGCTGTACTTAGTTATACTAATACTAGCTGACCTGGGAAACGTTGTTCTGCCATATAAATTATTTTCTATTGCTGCTCCTCTCCTTATCATTTTAGCGTGATGTTATATAGTCTAAAGCCTTCCTCGATAAATGAGCTATCGAACACTGAAAGAATTTTTCAAATCGGACCAATATTTTCTAAGATTAGCGCGTTCAAACAAACAAACAAACAAACAAACTCTTCAGCTTTATAATATTAGTATAGATAGTATAGATTACGACGAGTTATTCAATCTCGCGAACACAATGTTACATGATATAACGACCAATGAAAGTAAACCCTTCAGCCGAGCCGGGTACGCACTCGAGTTATTAGAAAATGACCGCTCGCCTGGCCAAAGACCTTAGTACAAGCATCTCGACATTTCAGAGAAATTTAAGTGAAAGTTGTAATTGTACCACGCCCATTCGACCGTTAACACAATGCGCCGTAATGATACTGGAAAGACGCGTAATACGAAAAGTAGATGATAATTGGGTTCTTCCATATCCGGTGCTTCGTGTACGGCTTGTTTGGAACAAACATTTCATACCTGCCAATTACATCTATTTATATTGTTGGCTATAACGTTAATGTTCATGTTTCTATCATGCTATTATAATCATATAAATGTCCGCTTGCGGCATTCTCTTGGTACATTGTCTATTACTGTTTCATTTCAGTATTTCATCTGTATTTAAATGCTTAAGCGTTGTACGCGTGCTATCGTATTTACATGTAACGACGTTGTAAAGTAGAGGCTCTAGGATAGACCGTTGAAACACCCCAAAGTAAGCGAAATCTCATAACTAATTAAATGTATCTTAACTAGTTTTAATTACAAGCTCCTCTGCAATTATATCTACGCTGTATAGTAGATCAAAATCATCGAAATAGCTATTAAAAACCTCTTGACAACAAAGTCCATGAATTGTATCCAAATAAACAAAGAAGTAAGCCAGACCGTTCGCGAGATTACGCAAGCGAAAGCTATAAAAACCGCGCAAATTTTATAACTCGCGGTCGAGAAAGTGTGAACATAATAACGTATTATGAAATCGACTGAGAAGTTGTAGTCGGCTCCGGAAATAAGCGGCTCACAACAATTATTCCGCTGAACAAACAGGGCGTAAACTTGACTGAGGCTAGCCTTTGGTGTATGTGTATGGTTATAGAGGTGATTAACGTTTTTAACGTAACGTAACATCACGCCTGTAATCCCTGAAGGGGTAGGCAGAGGAGTGTAGTAGGTACACCCCCACATTTCACCAGTCAACGTTTTTACAAATATTATAACACTAGCTTTTGCACGCGACTTCGTATATAATAGCGCCTTTGGGCAGCATTCTAATTTTCTAGGACAGTTTGAAAAATTTGACAAATAATTTAGTCATCTTTTATAAGAAATATATTTTTTTTAGTATCCTATGTTATTTCTACTACCTTCAAGAATATGTGTACCAAGTTTCATGATAATCGGCTAAGTAGTTCTCACGTGAAAGCGTAACAAACAAACTTATACTCACATTTATAATATTAATAGAGATACATTTGGATTAATTGATTACTTAATGACAGAAAGTTTACGTCAGAAAAAAAGACGCCTTATCTGGTGTCGGTCACAGATAGGTTGAGTATTTGAAGGACAAAGTTGGAAAATATCGTATATTTCAACTTTCTGTGAAAGAGGCTTTAATTTACTTTTGCTACGCCTTTAGTATCAGGCATTATTAAATTCCTTTAAGTCGTTGCGCGTTCGTAAAACGCCTTTCGCTCATACTTTATACCGTTGAATTGGAGAGCCTACGTATGACGCAGACTTAAGTTTCGTAAGTCAATGTCGCTTGAATACAAAGCAGGCCTAACCTTATGTTACAGGCTAAATGGAACCGTTATGAAAAGTTTCATATCCTTCTTCTACAAGTACAAATATAGATAGCCTGTGACTCAATTTTGACAGCGGCTGTTATCGATGATTTTTAATAAAGACTGTAACAACGTTATGCAAGAAGGGACATACACATACAACCATTGACGATATTAAAAGTCAGATTTTAAATTCTTAACGTTGAACTTTTTTAATCTTGGGTAGAAAATGCTTTCGTGGTATTTAACTAAAGATTTCAGTACTTGGTTTTAGTTACAACACAAAATTAGTCACGACTGTGTTATATAAAATTAGTCACACTATGTCTGCAATTAAGTTTTATAAATCATTAGTCACGCGTTAATTCACTGGTCAAGGCTCATCGTACATATGTCATACATGAATCTCGGCTTTTGGATTGAATCGACTTCTACATGAAGATTTGCTTAAACTGATTTTAAGAAATCAATACTAATAGTCTAGTTGATCTTTCATTTAATCTGTTTGCATTATTTCAGCCCAGAAACCGATTTATAAAAACGATAATTAATCATTTATTAATTAGTCATTGTTAGTCGAGGCTAAGACTTACTTGCATTATGCACTACAGGTGCTATCTCGCTGGGCCTTTCAGTCGTGTCTCTGTCTACGCAGCAGGCCCATATCATGCCTCCCGAGCAGAGGTCTAGAGGTTTCCCTCCTCCAAGAACGCAGGATATGCTCAGGCCGCAAGCAAACCTCGCACCACGAAACCGACAGGTTTGAGGGATCACTGCAACAAAAAGAAACAATATTAATTAATAACAATATATCGATGTAAGGATCAGTCAAAAGGTGGCAGTAAAGAAAACAATTTTTTTCATTCCAAAAATGTATGGATACATCTCTATCAAACCTCTTCAGTTTTGATTTTAATTAGTAAAGATTTTTCGAAATACAAGACATTTTATAAATGGATGCTTGACTAAATATAGTCTAGTCTAGTCGTCTAGTTGCGACAGACGGATCATAAAACAGACACGCTACAAAGATGGGCTTTATTTGAGTTGTTTAATTTTATGAGTACATTGGTAATCCTCTGGTGACATATAACAAACATATGAATATGGTTGAAGAAGCAACAGTTTCATAATTTGTAATTAATTCATTAATTTCCATGAAAAGTAATCTGTTTATTATTATTTAAGATCTGTATATTGCGTGCAGATCTTAAGTGGATCATGGAGAGTAAAAGTTTCGCAGTGAAAATGATCGATGCGCGGCCGTTCACCGCCATTTTGATCTATGGATCGTTGATCTATTGATCTATTGATCACGTATCGTCGTTGCGCGTGTTACGCGTGTGTTATTTACGATCGTTTTGTGTAATAAATGTTTTATTTACGATAGAAATTTGTTTGCATTGGTGTCTTTTTATCATCTAATTACGATAAGTTGATATGTTTGTAAAATAGCGTGTATCGTGAAGAAATGAACCGTATGTTTCTTTCGATTTATCGTAACAGATTTTGTATCGTAAAAGAAGGTGCTAGCATCTAAATTTAACACTAACTGGTTAGTCCTGAACTTATAACTAACCTAACCTATCTCTAGCGAGAACATTATATTTAATAGACATATACATATTCTAGTATTTTAAGCGGTGGATGGACTAGTTCAGAGCTTGTTATTCATTTTTAATACTGTATTATAATGTACGTACAGAAATGTATTTTTTAATAGGATTTTTAAGATTGCAGTTAATGAATGAACATTCATATTAGATGGGAACGTGAGTGATATGTAGGTACCCAATGAGTAATTTCCCGTATTAGGTAATTTCTGCTTAATGGTAAATGTATGCCTAGGTCAGACCCAATTTTAGAAATAGGTTAAGTTGATATATGTATATATGTATGATGGTACGGGGTCACTTTTGGAGATTAAGCCTTTTTTCAAATCGACTCTATGCTTTCTTGACTTTTTTAGTGAGGATTGATGTAAAACTGTATATTAATTTTCGGTTAAAAAAAAACTATTGTTACATTTTGGAACTTTTTTAAAATTACCAAATCGAATTCAATGAAGAAATCTCATTGTGCACCGTTGCATTCTCCCTACTATTTATAACTCATTTATTATCAAGCCGTTACGGAAGTAATTTACGTTACTTAGGGTATTAGATATCCCTAATGGGAAAGTCTTCGATGGGAAACTGCCTTCCCCATTTCTAATGTCACGAAGGCCAAGTATTCGTCATATTTCCGGCGAATAACGAGAAGAAAGCCAGTCGAGGACTCTATAATAAGATGTCGAGTTAACTTTACATTAATAGCCGGAGACACCAAGCTTGTTTGACATTTAAGGTCATTGCAACCGGTATACAAATTCATGCAGGATGTCGAAAATTAAGTTTATTTATTTATTTAAGTTTAAAAAGGTTGTTACATTTATATTGACTGAATAATTGCTATTTTGTTGGTGAAACAGTGAATGCAATAGCAATTGAAATCTAACAATTCAGTAAAAAAGCACACATTAATAAAGCCGCTCATCCCGATAATCCTACTGCACATTTGGTATACGATATTTTCTAACAAGGGACATAAAAAACAGAGAATAATAAATCTTCAGCGAATATTATGCAAGAAAAACTTTAGAAAGTCACATAATTTTAGTTTTTATCACATTCTATCATGTATCATGTATCATGATTTGAACAAAAGACATATCATGATGATGACCTACAGTTTGTCGAGTCTGTGCCGCGGTCACCACAGATACATAACGAAAAGCTCCTTAACACCATAGAATAGTTAAAAATCTTATTTTCTAGATGTTGTCTAACCTTAGTCGTTTCATTGGCAGACCTGGGTAGCGACTCAATCGCTCAGTAGGCGTTGGTGGAACATGGATTGAAATTAAGATGGCCGATTTCAACGCCCGTGTTCCTTAGCTAACAACGCACGGCTAAATCGCTAAATTATGCATATTAGACTAGAAATGTTTAGTGCCAGCAGCTTTCTCACGATTTATTGTCGACTCTACTGAGTCGTGATCCTCCGTGCCTGATTTTCAAAATATTATATTTTACTGTTAACAGTACTTTTACAGCAAATGCAATAATGTTCATGTCTGTTAAAGAAAAAATCCGCTAAATATTTTAATATTTTCAATTATATACTCATTTTGATCGAACGTGATAAATATTTAACATTAGAATTTATTGCAGATTTAGTAGATTTGTTATGATAGAACGTGATAGATGCTAGAGATTAGAATTTTTTTTAGCTTTAATTTCGTCATAGATACGAGTAGGTATGTTAGCCCCGTGTGAATATAACATAGAATGAAGATTACGAAATGTTTAAAACAACTAAAACTCACTTTCTTTTAAACTTTTCAAATGTTTTATAATAAACAATTTAAAATATAAGAAGCGCAAGTGGATTATGCAATTGGAAATCAGTACAGCTGATTGTTAGGAATTCGACTTCAAATGTATCATCAGTACAAAAAGTAGTAAAAGTAGTAGTAGTAGTAGTAGTTGCTGTCTCTAAGCAAGTAGTGTCAAATATACTTGTCAGATGAACAACTTATCAATAATCAAACTACGTAATGTAGCATACGAATTAAAAAATATATATTATGAAGGATTATGAATATATGTTTTAATTGTTATTCAATTTAATTTATTAACTGAAACTTCGATTATTCAATAACGATTTAGACCCAAATCATCCAATGGTCTCGTAACCGACATATCCATTTGCTACTTTTATTAAATAAAAGCTGTTCATTTTCAGTATAACTGTTACATAATATAAATTTAGCGGTTATGATATAACATTGTGTAAATTCGCGACCCGGTTTTCAAGGTTTAGATTATGCGCGAATTTATTAGACTGTAGACAAAATCAAAACGGTTTATTTCACGCATGTTTTAATAATTTCTACCCAATAAAATAGACATTTTTATTAACTAAACCATCACACTAATTTCACGTCATTAACTTTTTGGGGATGTCAGTTTGTACGGAATTTCATTATCTTTGTAAATGAAAAAGTTACAATCATTATATGAACTAATGGTTCAAAGCAAACAAAATCTACATATATAACTATATTGATATATTTTTATTATACTAGGAAATAAATACGCATCGCATAATAAATAAATCGCATTAAAATCGTTCGATTTATTAAATGTCAGATGTAAGTATTGGCCGTCAACAGATATTGTAGACTTTTACAGTTTTTGTTTTCAAAGACAAAGACAAAGACGTTTATTTGCACAAATATGACTACATATAAAGGTCTATTAAGATTATTAGTTCCTGCCATATTTTGCCTTTTACAACAGTTGAACAAAGAAAGAGGTAATCTATGCGAATATAGTTGCGTAATTATCATACTGGGTTACTGGAGTTACATTGTCTATGAATATTATAAGTAACGTTGGAAGTTAGAACTCAATGTTGAACAATAATAATCTTTTCACACGGCCCTGTTCGAGCGCATCGGTATTTTCTCCGAAAAATGGGGTTAGACATTTTTGAGGTTATATTTCTATGCTACGATATAATGAAAGCTACAAAAAAATGTGTTAATAATGTCATGAAATGGATTGCAATGACCAACCCTCATAATACTACTTTTTATTATTTATCTAATCAATTTGAAGTAGATTTGCTTACTTATTTTATACGTACCTACTTTTAGTAACGTTCATGAGTTTTGAATTATTTAATTTATTTAACATTAAGTATTATATTATACATACATATCATAAGGAGTACACTATAGTGTATTGTAATAATGTGCTATAATTTTAATTTCATATATAAATATATAGATTGTCTGAATGTGATTTATGCACAACCATAGATAAAAAATATGGAATTGGCGCGAAAACTCCGAACACTGTAGACATTGTTATATTTATACTTACGTGAGCGGTATCAAACCATAGACAGAATAAATTATTTAAATAAACTTGTCGATATTGCAAATACTACACATATTATATTAATACTCACTCTTCCCTAATAGGTCCATAATAGAGTCATCTTCTTGCGACGAACTGTACCCATTATGGTACGACCCCTTTCGTCTGCCAAGAGCATCCAACATAAGTATATCCTTCTCCTGTCCATTGGTAGGCCTTCTTCTATCAGAAGGTTCTTCTTTTAAATCTAAATTGTCTTGTAAAGTCAACACATCGTTTTCTGTGTCCGATGATAGCACACCTTGCAACGCAATGATTAAAAAACAAAAAGTCCAAGACAACTCGCACATACTGCCAAGTCTTCTCCGGATTTTAAAGTTCTTCTTGCCCACGGCATTTGGGTTTACGATTTGTGAACACATTTCACTCAGATAAGTTTGCACATTTTTTAAATGGCTACACACTTTTAATTTTGATTAGAGTAATGTAACTTTTTAGGTCATTCTTTTTCAAGTTCTTGAATATTGCTGTACCATATTTCACTTTAATTAAGAACGTTTATATCTATATATAAATTTATGTTCCTTCAATTTTGAGTCACGTAATCAACTTTTTAGAAAAAAAACAATCAAATGTTACATACATATATAAGAATAATTTAAATTATAAAACATTTTTAAATACGTAGATATATAATAAGTACATATTTTTTTATTATGTGTACTTATGTTTGTTATTTCGATTTTATTATCTGTGCTACGCTTTATAATCTATGGTCAAGACGTCCGAGCGCGGGAAGCCAGACATCGGAAGTAGATTGACTAGCGCGTTCCTTCTCTTTTCACTTTCGGTTGTGACTGTTATTTCGCGACGTCATATTTGTCGGTCAGTTCTCGATCTTATAGACTTGAACTTAAGGACTATAAGCGATGCCTTAGTGAAATGAAGATGTGGGGACTTGGGTCTTCGACCATTTTCTCCGACGTAACGCGCCAACTTATGCAACTGTTACAAGTACTAAATTATAAAACAGTTAAATAGATCGAGTTTAAACGCATTTTTTGCACATCGCGGATGTGATAGGAAGTACTATTAGGGTTGCTAACTATCTAGAATCACTTTTCTTTGTATAAAAAAAACTGTAAAACTATTATATATATTGCGTAGTGCAATAATAAAATTATAGTCGATCTCTCTAACGCGTCTTTAATGTGATTTATATAATCACTGGCTTTTGCCCGCGACTTCGTCCGCATGGAATAGTGACGTTGGGCAGCATTTGGAGTATTTCAAATAAATTATAGCCTAATCAATCAAATTTGGATCGACATTTAGTGTTTGCAGCAAATTTTTCATTTATTACATTTATTACGCGTTTCTTTTATTGCCATATTTAAAAAATACAAACGGGAGTACGGAATACGGTAAAATTTATTTCGGTCTGATGATTTTATCGCTGGCAATCCTATCAATAATTAGGCTTTTATTGCAAACTATTATTTCCTTCGATTCGTAGTATTGTAATTGTATTCGTAACTTAGTTATATATTGACTTGAATTTTAATCCACATCGCTACAATTGCGTATGAGTTTCATTGTGTTCAGTAGCGTTCGATTTTCAAAATGACCGCTACTGACAGTTTATATGCCAAACTGTGCTTATGACTATTTGTGAGTTTATCTTTAACTTATCCTATATCTTTATCTGTTACAATATACATTAAAATAAATTGTAAATGCGAAAGTAAATCTATTGTCATTTTTTTTAGAGTTTACGCACTGAACAAATTTTGCTGACATTTATCGTATCGAAATAAATTGAAAACTCGGGTAGGACATGCGTAATTTTGCAAATTTTTTTAATGATTTCCTCGTAAATTTGTATTTTATGCATTGTATTTTGTTGTTATGTATTGTATTAACCTGCATACACATACATACTATGCATATTTCCACATAATTAAAAGATTTATTTATTACAAGGACACTTGACTTGATCTTTTCTCAGTACGTCTCAAGTCGTATGGATGTTGTTGCCGATGGAAACGCTTCGTTTCTGCTTAACCCCTATAGGAGATAGGCGTGACTGTATGGCTACGGGAAATGGGTAATCTATATCTATAATGTAGCCTATATTTTGCTCTTTGTATCGAATCTAGTTTATGTAAAAGTTCTAAAACACTAGTGTAAAAACTTGACAACTCTATCATCCCATTATCATATTTGACGAAAGAAGCGAAGCCTTAACGTTGCATCATTAAAAAAAAAAAAAGTTGCATCATATTTATAATAATAACATGCTATTTTGAGACATTCTGCACAAATCTTGATACTTCGTAAATAGGTGGTTTACGACTTTAGGCGTTTACATATTATGTGCAACTGGGTACATATAGAGGGATGTAATTTTTTATATATATTGTATATATTTCTCTACATCACTGCTTAAGCGTCCCCAGTACCATTTGCGACCATTTGCGTATGTATTCGAAATTCGAATGTTACATATATAATCATATGAATTTATGGCAATTCGTTATTAATGTTTATAACGTCATTTATTTAATAAACCTGCATGGATATATTGTATTAGGATTTACAATTTATTAAAAAAACATAGGTAACAAATTGTTTGTATGGCAGTCGGAAAATAGCTGTTTGGAATTGACGTAAGACTGACAGCTGTCAACGTCAAACTAGAGAGCTCTGTAAGCGTGATGCTATAAATCTCAGAAGAAAACCGGATGTCCTGATAGCACTGCTCCGGCTTAAGAAAGTCTACGACCGTTTATTCCTCACTACATTGATCCCTAACATGTTTAATATAACTTATTATGTTCTATCAAGTATCAAGACGTCGCGCACGCTCTTCACTCGCGACTTTCGCCGTAGCTTTCCAAAACTAGGTGGCGATTGAAAAACGACTTAAGTGCGTTTATTGTTGCAATGAAATTTCAATACTGTTTCTAAGTTCGGAGGGTTGTAATTTGTAGTCCCATTGCAACGATTTATATCGGGCCACCTCCAGCTCTATGAAATTAATCAATATTGAACCGAAAAGCTCTTGCTATAAAGTTTAAAGTTCATTGACCGGAGTGCATCTGCTTTCTTTTAAAGCAACTGGACTAGCTAATTTGCTATTTCTGGCAATTTGTCACTGGTTCATTTTTGATATGCCTCATTAGGTGTAACAGAAATGTAATTTGTTATATTCATATTTACGGATATAATAAGCGTTTGTTTGTGTTAAAAATAGTGATAATCTATATATACCTACATATAATAAAACTGTAGAAGAGTTCAAATCTGTACATTGAATAGGAACTTCATATTAGCACACACATATACCTATGTGACGCTTTTAATTCATTAATTCCTATTAAAATATTCCCAATCATCGTCATATACGAACAGTCCTATTCCAACAGTCCTGTTCGAAGTCCATTGCAAATTTATACAGGCGTCATCAGTTCCATGAAGAACCACATTAATATTTCCGTACTTTTGCTTATAAACTAGCTTATTGAACACATTTAAAGTAGACAACCTTCCAAATTTAACTTTTTTTATCTTAAATATAATAAAAGATATAAGATAGATAAAGCTATAGATAAAAGATAACGTACCTACTTTCGTTAAACGAGCGTTTTAGTGTCATTTAAACGTGTAAGATATTATCATTTGTCACGCTGAACTACAGCTAAACACTTACATACATACGTGAAGTTATACACCAATTTCTAAATGGGTATTTCGTGAATACTTCATATAAAATTTGTTATTAGGTACTGCATACTTCGCTTTTACATGAATACATCAAAATTGTACCTAAAGTAACATCACGCCTGTAATCCCCGAAGGGGTAGGCAGAGGAGTGTAGTACACCCCCACATTTCACCAAGTACGTTTAAGTCCCACAATGGAATAGGTGGTGAGCCTATTGCCATGCACCGGGCACACATCCATCTATTATTAATAATCTTTTAAATCCCTTCAATAGTTTCAAAAATTGTTTATACAAAAATTATTTTACGTCTTCATAATGTTAGTGTAGATTTCAAGGTGGAAACTAACGACAGAAGAGCACAGAGAAAGTCAAGGTTATTGACAATATATGTGAAATAATGTATGTAAAAGTATGTATATATGTAAAAGAAGAGATCACCGAAACAGCTGATCCACATGTCCTACATCAGCGCAGTCAAAATCGCTAGATCTAGAAGCATGATTTTACACGATTTTACACCAACGCCTTTTGATGAGACGCAATGAACATTGAGAAAGCTTAAAGCAATACTTTTTTGAAACAACCTTTTTGGGAGGAACATCGGGCTGGAAATTTGTATGAAAAAACGTAATTATAAAATGTAATATAATATATTGCACTAATCTATTTTGAAACTATGCCTGGGTGATATGAGAATTATATCACTACATAGTATAAAACAAAGTCGCTTTCCGCTGTCTGTCCCTATGTACGCTTAGATCATTAAAATTACGCGCCGGATTTTGATGCGGTCCTTTTTAACAGATAGAGTGATTCAAGAGGCAGGTTTACATGTATAATAACATCGATTATATAGTGGAGAACTACAGTTATCATTTATATGGCAGAACAACGTTTGCGGAATCGGCTAGTTGGATATTAAAGTTGATATCGAGGTCGATCGTTAACCGAAAATTAGGGACGCGAATTAAAATCGTATTCCGTGCGCTTTCTTCAACCGGGTCCCGGCCGTCACGCGAGTCACGCGAGTCGCGTGCGTCACGAGTGTCACGTGAAACAGAACGTGACAACGTTACGCGTGCACTCATACGTGTTCTTTCGTAAGACAAATTGCGAAAAATGACATTTCGCTCACCGGACGCCGGAGACAATGGGGAATGCAAATCGGTAACTCGGTGTTTCTTTTTCTTTGCGTGGTTGCGCCATTTTACTAATATTATAGACTAGCTTTTGCCCGTGACTTCGTCCGCGTGGCATAGTGACTGTGGGCAGCGTTTGGAGTATTTCAAAATAATACATAG
>DWUN01002962.1:0-12820 GCA_018249975.1 Passova gellias
AAAAGGGCGCAAACGGGATTATACAGGGGGGCTGGGTGTCGGGGGGGGGGGGGTGCGGTTTGGGGGGGGGGGGGGGGGGGGGGGGGGGGCGGCGGGCGGCGGGCGGCGGCAGGATGTGCGTTAATTAATTAATTGTTGTGATCAATCCATTGACATTGACCTTGCACTTCATTGACGTGTTCGCTCCGAGCTGCACCTCGTAAAGGACATGCGAACTTTAAATACGTTTTTGTTATCGAAAAACAAGTTCCCCCGGAGGCTTGGCGACGAATCCTAGCACGCATCTCTGGCATTTTATAACTAAAAATTTAAATGTTACTCGCTATAACGGTGAAGGAAAACATCGGGATGAACCTGAACACACCTTAGAGATGTTATAATGCATACAATGTTTGTAGAGGTGTGTGAAGTCTCCCGATTCGCACCGGGATCGCTTCTTTAGTTATTTTTCTTATGCTTCTTCTGAAGATCATAATTTCAAGTACTTCAATACCGGAGTGAATACGTAAAACTGCTTTTGAAGTAAATACAGCTACCGTTTCCAAAACAGAAAATGAAAAAAGAAAATCCCGACAGCCGTATCAAAACGCAGAATCAGTAAAAATACATATATCGTTTATGGTACGATGCGAATATATAGTTAATCGAAAGAAGCCAAACAAAACAAAGAAAATGTTCCAAGAAAAATATCTGAAAGCAGAAAAACTTGAATACATTGAAGAACAACATGTGAAAAGGGCGTGTGAAGAAGGATAATTGAGTATATTTTAAGTGGGTTACAATGAAAACTATTGATGTAATGAGGCGCAGCGGCCGAGGAACACGATGTAACAAGTCACCGTTTCATGGGGTCACATAGCCGTTCCGGCGAGAATCCCAATTATGATAAGTTGTAGTGAAAATATTACAGGCGTAAAATTGACGCAACATCAAATGACATTGGGTTCCGATACCATTCCGTTCGTGCGTTGCATTACCCGATGCAACAATATTGCGGGAGTCGGATCAATTATATCGTACAATTAGCTCCGTTGATACCGTTTTAACTGGTTTGTCGGCGTATTGGATATTACGTTATTGCATATTACCTTGGAACAGATTTATTATTCACGTTATTATATCCGTATATCCCGTGACAAGGTTATAATCTTCTTAAATAAAATATAATACGATCCTTTTAAATAAATGAATTTAAGTGTACATTATAGGAAAGGATATATTCATTGTCGTCAAAGGATCGCGGCGTGAGGTTCCGAATGTATAGCTTTATCAAGTTATTGTGAATATGCAAACACGATAATAATTGTGACATATGTACGCGATCCGCCGGAGCCGACGTACTGCTAATTGCATTTTGGTGCACGGTGTCCCCGGCCCGTGCAATTCGCTCCAAATATTGGCTTGTTTTACGCTTATCGACAGTGTCCGTAATATATGAAATGTATAGATACTGTGTTAAACATAAAACCACGTCGTTAACGTAATATCCGACCCGGGCAATGTGTGATGCGGAAACATAATTAGTTTTTACTACGTAAAATTAGTATACGAGTATATTTTAAGCTACGGTATTTGCTATTTCATTGCTCGTATAACACAAAGTTGGACGGCCTTGTAAATGTCAAATGTCTACTTTCAAGCTAATAACTGGAATGCGAAAAAAAAGATTGCATTAAAAATAGATGCCCCGGTGTTCCTGCCACAAGGAAACCCAGGAAAGAGTTCTCCTCTCTCTATCCACCCTTTTCCAGTTCCACTGCAGAAGACAGCTCTTCTGTCAGAATGAAAAGTCTAATTCTCGAAATTTGAACAGATTTTTATATTTCCTTGGTAACTAAGGCAAAGCAAAACACATTAAGGGCTTTAAAACAACCCTTATAATACGCAGGAGGGGTGTGAAATAGTATTAAATAAAATAGTTTTCCTCCGACAATATTTCACTAAGTTAGCCACTTAACCGCCTACGTAAATGTTATTCTCGTGTGTTCACGTGAACTAATTAACCAAGTTCCAAACTAACAAGTAATTTGTTTTGCTTAATCTGGTTTGGGTGGCCCGTTGGAGCAGCGGCACTGAACCCGGCGCCCGGGCAGGCGGCCGCGGGTTCGATTCCCATTTAGAACAAATACTTGTGTGATGAGAGTCGTTTCAATGTTCCCGCACGTTCTTAACATTCAAATTTATACCTCAGGTTTTTGATCCTTTATTGATATTATCCCAAGGCGAGTCTGCAGATGTAGTTTTAAAAATATTCTAAAAATAATCTTTGAGTTATTAAACGTCATCTGAGCTGATTTAAAGACAAACTTGTATGAATATAAAATGTATTTAAAGCTTTTTATGCACTATCCAGTGCTCCAGATACAGTGCGTTTAAATGCAATAAATACAATTTTTCAAACGAAGCTTGAAATCTACATCACTAGATTTTCAAAATTCGACCATAAATTTAGGGAAAACAATAACGAATGTGCCAGTTTACTAACATTTTTCTACTGCTACTATTACTCGTATACTTGTTTCGAATGAAACAGAAAATCATTTGACATACAGAAGAGAAAAAGATGTTGATTTGTTTTATCTTCGCTTATTTATCTAGCCTGTGGACAGTGCACACAGCACTTGCACCGGCCCGTACTGTACTAGCGCAGAGTTTATCAAAACGACCTGATATGCCTCTATTATACTGCGGTTTGTGGTCGTCAAGCAGAGATATTGTATGGTGCGGCCATCTGCGCGCTAGCCAGATCGAACCGGTTATATAGGAAGACTTCCTGGTGGATATCACACCACTATCGTTTTGACTGGTCTCGCGGTCGAGTGGTTAGAGACCCTGACTGCAAAAGCGGAGATCTCTGGTTCGATTCCTACCCGGGACATACATTTGCGCTATGAGCGAATTTGTTTATTCTGTGTCTGATTGTAATAAAAATATCTATATGAGTATAAAATCGTATGTATGTACCTTTGTATGTTTATAAGCTGTCCGGTTATCATAACACAGGCATTCAATTGCCTAATTTGGATTTGATATTAGTGTGGGGAATCGTCCCCGGTTATTATTATTATTACAATCCTACACTTGTCCTAACTTGAAATCGAAGCTACTACCTTAGTCGGTAAGGTTCACTAACCACTGAGCCAACGTGCCGATCGTCAATTATTTATTTTAATTAGGGGTATAAAATAAATAAGTTTGTAAAAATAATAATGACTTCATGCAATCATAGCGACGTTAAATATTACGTGGACATCGTCCTGCGAGATTCATTAATGAGCATAATTAATTAATGAATATATTTTAAGAAGCGCCGAATCGAACCCTCGCTCTACACACATCGACATGTACACTCATCGGTTCAATTATTCCATAGCCGCGTGAATCATAAGGTATAAAGCTATAGGAAGCGACACAACCTTGACGGCCCTGATCGCTCACGCAGTCTATAAAACCAAGTGGCGCGCCACCACGCCATTTAATTGTGACCGTTCGCCGAGGACGCCCGCGTGCTCGCGCGACGTAGACAGACAGGCAACATGGGCCGCGCCGGTGCCACTAAAGTGCTCTTACACATTCTCAACGCGATCAATGCGGTGCTGGGGCTCGCCATCGCCGCGGCCTCGGTATGGTTCTTCGTTCAAGTCAACGAGTTCACCAGCCTCAGGAACAGCAACCACTACCTGCTGGACTACACCGTGTACTGGCCGCAAGCGATTCCCTGGATCTTCTTCGTCGTCGGCGCGTTCGTGTTCAGCGTCTCCTGCTGCGGGTTCGCCGGCGTGCGCAAGAACAGCGGCAGCCTGATCACCGTGTACGTGATCTTCCTCGGCGTGGTGACGCTGTGTCTGGTGGCCGCGGCCGTGGTGGCGCTCGTGTTCGCCGACAGCAAGTCCACCGACGACTTCGTTAAGGACACCGTGTGGGACGTGTACACGCAGGCCAAGACCGACAACGAGGTGGCCACCGCGTACGGCCTCATCGAGAGGAAGCTGCACTGCTGCGGCGCGGAGAGCCCCAGGGACTACCGCATCTGGAAGAACGAGTTCCCGGTGTCTTGCTGCGACGTGTACTACCACGGCTGGCTGGAGCCGTACTCGATCGACTGCGAGATCACCAACAAGCTGGCCAACGAGCGGCACGGCTGCTCCACGGTGGCGGCGCAGTACGCTAGAATTGCGATCAAGGTCCTCTCGGGCGCGTCTATTTTTACCGCGTTAATTGCGATCGCGAGCCTGGCGGCCGCCGTCGCCTTGTCCAGATCCCTGAACAAGAAGCCGAGAGTCGAGCTGCCGCGGCACGAGTCGGAGAGCAAAAAGGTGCTTCTATAGACTGTGAGTATAATTTGTTTACTGTAAAAAAATTGTATTTTCCCAAGTTTTCAAGGTATTTGCGTGACGATTTAATTCATATTCGTAGTATTTTAAAGTTGGTATAGAAGTTGTAATATTTACACTTGAATGTTAAAGAAATGTCTATCCATGTCAATGTCGGCTTTCGCATAATGTTGTCTCTTTCCTCCTTAGCGAATATTATCTATGATAGAGAGGGAAAAAAGATTCCAATATACTATTCACATTTATCAACAAGGATGTCATCCTTGGCCAAACATATCCAAGTATTTCACACTTACTCATGTCGAAGAGTGACAAAGTGTGAATCCTTTTTATTATACTACATATGTATATTTATATACCAATGTCTACCATCTAATTGAATACCATCTAATTGAAATATCAATATAACTTAGCGATGCGAAAATGTTAGATTTATTTATTTTTATGACAAAGGCGATTCATATAACATGCCTACCCTTATATAAAAACATATTTACTGTTTAACTATTTTATGCAGGTGTAGGTAATGCTATGGACACATATACAATCACTTTGAATATTCATGTAGGTAGGTGTGCTAATACAATACAATACACGGCAATGACATAACGTATGAGGTAGATATGTTATTAAAAATAATTTAGATATTGCGTTGAGATAAAAGCTGTCAAGGGGTCGCCGGTGGAGCCCCTGGGTAGCCACGCAGGATGACTAATACGCCTTTAACACGAAGTTCATTTAAATACCATTTTTTTTTGTTTTTATTATAGTGAAACAGTAATTGTAACAGTAACACAGACTTTATTTTAAAGAATGTACTAGGTACTTTCACGATGTTATGATCTCCTAATATTTTGTAACAAGAATAATAAAAGACTTACGATCTTTTCCCGAGTTACGTAATAATGAAATTACAAAGGGCAATTCGCGGAAGTATGACTGTATACTTACAAAGTACGGAGGACGCTGTGCTCGTAAAACATATCTGTCTCTTTGAATGAAACCGGATAAAAGTCGAGGAATTTGATTACTTTTTCATCATATACATCCCTTTTCTGATTGATTACTAAGTACGTAGATGTAAACAAAGCTTCCGTAACTCACTGATAACAAATTGAGACGTTTAAGCCAATTCGAAAAAATCGGCTTATAGGGAAAATCCATTTTGGAAAACCTCACGTACTCGTATGAAGGGGACAGGGAAAAAATAAATGAACCACCTCACCCGGGTCTTACCGTATTTTTTTAGGGCACAGTGAATAAGCCTACACCGTACATCAGCGACATTAGTCGCGCATGTCTCACCTACATATGGCAGGTTAATGAGCTAGATTGCTTCCTGTGGCCTAATTATCTAATAGTTTCTTAGCCGCGTTAGCGATGACGTTAATTCGTGTAATACATACTCGTAAATAGAAACTTTGATTAGTATTAAGATAACTAAACCTAGCAACACTAAGCTTACCGTCGGTAAATGACCACTTTGTTGCCGATTGTAAGGGCTTCTTTGTATTTTCAATCCTATGGCTGTACACTTTTTATGTCCCAGTGTTGGACACGATGCCGTCCTGCAACCGTGGGGGGTTCGAAGCGTGCTCTGCCACGCGGCTTTTAAGCGGATCGGTGTAGGCATAGTTAGACATTCGTCTTAAGACATACCTAATAGAAAAAATATTTAAGAATCAAGTTGTTTAAAATAAAAGATTTTTAATGTAACGTGTCTAACAATGACGAGATGCTAATGCGGTTATTAGAAAAACCCACCCATTGTTTTACCTTCTCTAACAATAAACGACCATTACTTGCAGTGATTACTATAAAACATGTTTTTGTATAAAACTGTACCTATTTACAAATAACAAATAAAGTGTCTGCAATAGATTGACCGGCGAAACATAAACATTTTAGTTTTCTTTTAAAATATAATAGTCGCTTTAAGACTGTTTTTATGTAAATTGGAACGGTTTTTATTAGGAAATAACTTTATATTTAAATTAATTTACTACAAATGAGATATTCACAATCAAATACCTTTATTCATTACGGGCTGCGCCTCGCGATATTGCCCGCGGAGCTTTAGATCCCGTGGGAATATCGGGATAAAGTTTATCCTATTTCTTCTCGTATTAAATATAGCCTCTGTTCATCGGGGATAATTTAGGATTCTAACGGTAAAAGAATGTTTGAAATCGGTCCAGTAGTTTCGGAGCCTATTCAACAACAAACAAGCAATCAAATCTTTCCGCTTTATAATATTAGTATCGATAGGATATGTATACACACATAATGAACGTCATGTTTTTTAGTTATCGTTAAAAATAATAAAATGAGATTTGCCACGTTCCAGTGTCTTTAGTCGGATAATGAGCACACGCGAGATTCTTCTGAACATTCTGCAGTGCATCTAAGCGGCTGGTGGCAGGCTCCGCCGCCGCGTGTTATCGCGACCATGGTTAACCTGAACGTTACGACACCCGTGACACACTTACGTAACGCTGTTGCGGCAGCGACGCGCGCTTCGCGAAACGTTAACGTAACTTGACTGTTAAAAACATCTTTTTCAAATCAACCGATACAAAGTTATGGCTGACGAGATAATATTGATGTCTACTGAATCGTTAGCTCCGACACAGTGGAGTTCCCTCCGCATTATTTCTATTTTACTGGCGTCATAAGGCGCTCACGACTTGTACAATTTGGCTCAAAGATATATTTTTCTTTCTATTAGCCGCGTGTACCCACATCGTACAGGCCTCTCGTTACAAATGTCCCACGATGCTATCATTTTCATTAACATTAACATACATTTTGATGTATGCAAATATTTCAACACGATTGTATGGACCGTGCAATATTCATAATATAAATCGAAGGTTAAATTTATCATTAAAATAATTATCTTTGGCAAATTCCATTTTATTCAAAATGGATTCATTTCGCAAAGGTATCAGTTTAAGATTATTTGGTACGCTCTACAAATATACAGAAAAAGAGCGAGAAACGAAGAATGGCACATTACTTAGTATATTGTGATATTGATTCATTTGGTTTACACTGGCATCCAAATTATGGAAATAGAATAACATTTCGCAACGTTTGTATGTCAGCACCATCGTTATTACCATGACACGAGGCATCTAAGTGTTCTGGCACACAATCGCGATTGTTTGAGATAACTCCGAAGTCGTTACCGCGCCGGCCACGCGTCACCTTCGTCCATCGGTGACACGCTTACGTCACAGCGGAGGACCCACCTGTCCATTATATCATTGTTATTGCAATACGCGTCCGTGTACTTGTAGCAAGCGCATTGTTAGTTACAATCGGCCGGCAGCGGCCGCTCGCCACTCGCGATGCGTTTGAAATATATTAAGGTTATAAATCTTTCTGTAGCTCGATATCTTTTTACCGATCGTTGGCAGCTTTTCGTGTATGTATGAGATAGTAGGTTCGATTCCCAACTAAGACAATCAATTTTGTGTAATGCACACACTTGTTTTTTTATATGGATGCAATACAAATATCTGTATACGTAGGTACTACATAGTGTGTATATGAATTCCCGTCCAAGAAAAATATTCCTGTAATATTTATTTGTTCTTTGCCTGGGTTTAGATAAATTTAGAATTTACATGTTGTCAGCTGCCTCGGTAAGCCTGCACCGATGACTGTCCGGTTTAGGATCAGACGGTTGGGAATTTGAAAGCTAAAATGCCGTATTCCTTAATAAGTCACGCTCAACTCACGCCCGATAACTCTTAAACATTGATATTTTTTAAATAGGTATAGATTAATGTATTTTCTGGTGATGTTTAACACCTAAACATAAAATGGTCGTTAACCATTAACAATCGGTAAGGTTCCAAGAATGACAGTGAATCATAGAGTTTCTTAATTTCAATATCCATTTGTGATAAAGTGACTAATGTTGTAAACATTTAGCACAATTCTCCGCTGCGATAGAAAACGGTTCGAATTGAACTGTCATCATAACTACATACATACCTATAAACATGACTCATAGTAGCCACATACGTGATTTATCCTCATATCAGCTACAAGTTTGTGACATACTAGTTTAAGTAATGTTAGGTGCCTAATATGTACAACGAGTGACGAAACCTGATCTATACGGTTTTATATACATGTACATAAACCGGAAAACACAAGTCGGAGATGTACTTACCGCGTGAAGAACACTTCGATAAACGTGGAACAAACTTGTTTGTTAGCACCGTAACTGAAGGAAAACTTTTGACCCGCCCAGCCCTTCACGAAACAGGCATGAATTTATCTATGTATATACCTAGCGGAAATTATTTTATTGTATTAATACATTAGTCATGCAGTGGTATGACAGCGGCGTCAGATGCGGCCACTCGCAGACACGTGCGTGATGACAATTATTGACGTCTAACTACGTCTGTCCATCTTTATACACGTGGAATGCATTTTGATGAAACCTACAATACCACAGTTAAAAAAGAGCTATTAAAATAATTCTTTTTGTAGCGCAATCGTAACTGTTAACATTCATACCCCTGATGCTTAAATACATTCCTCTGCATCAACTTCTTTGCCGTCGTATTCATAAAAGCAAACGTGGTCATCATATTTTAACGATTTTTGGGAAAGATGTTATAATATTATATAGATGATAGTAGCCTGACATTAGCAGACTATAAGCGGTTACGTGTGCTTATTGTATGACTGAAGCACAGCAAATGGATAATTTTTTGTTTCTATTTCGTAAGAGTGCCGAGAATTATTTTCTGAAGGTTTTTCTCGCAACCATACATCAATTTCGCCGGCGTGCAGCAAGCTTGATGCATTTATGCAAGGGGTCGCCGGCGGCTTGGGCTAAAGTATCATTAATTTTTATATTCCTCTTTGCAGGCACCGTCATCTGAAGTCTGCTGTAGCCGACGTCAGCTAATCTACACCAAAGACGTAGCCGATCTCCGAAGACATTCCTACAGACTTGCACCTCGACGGGTCCCCCGACCCCGCGCGCGACCGCGTCCCTCAGACACGTGGGACTTCAAAGAATTTATAAGATTATTTAAGATACTTAGATTATGAAACGACCTGGCATTGTACCAACACTCAAAACTAACGCACGAAGTATCGCGTCGTTGCTGTGGCGATATTGCAGGTGCGAAATAGATTTAACCCTCAAAACGTTCACAGCATAGTACGCTTCCCACCAATTTCTGCCATCCCGTACTTTCCAGGTGTCTGTGAACGATGACCTCGAAGTAGCGAAGGCCTGTGTGTTTCTCCAATTTTTTTTAGTCCAATATATCCACATTTTTCTACGCTATGTGTATATTCGGTTTCCTTCTTTTCATGTTTTAATTGAACTTTTGCAAATATTTCTCTATTTTTAAATTTTTTTATCGAAATGTATATAATTTATTACTGAGTTTATTATTTCGACGGAAATTCGTAGGTAATTTTTTTTTACATTTAGAATACTTATTGAATAATTCGTATTCCTTTTGTTAATTTCTACGGACATTTATAAAATGTGATAAGCTTGAAAAGCTTATGAATAAAGTAATTACGTACATATTATGTTTTAAATGAAATCTGTGTAGATAATCACAAAACAAGGCCGCAGCGGCTTGTGCTATATTTGTGTCGTATTCGTATGTATTGTTCAATAGAAAATATGTTTTTACATATGTGTGTAACGGTAGGCGTTACTTATTTTTAATTGAACTATAGTCCGAGAGCTGGCGCCGTTCGGGGGATCGTATACGAATTGAAGTTTGTTTGAATTTAACATCCTTATATGTATATTATGTACCTAATTGTCGATTTCCAGCGGTTATTGGTTATTGTGCGAGATCGCAAGACCAAGAAGATATTGTGACATACACGTATAATATTTTAAACGACAATCATATCAATTTTAATGTCATATTAGATCGCATAAAAAGAAAAATATGAAAAGTTATTAGCAATAAGTATACTAACGAAACGGAAAGATACATTTTTAGAAATAAATACCTTTATTTTAAAGATTCAAAATACCCATAATAATCCAGTATTGGCTTGTTAGTCCGTCGGCTGCGCGCCGACCGCTCCAGATGGTTTTCGGTTCGATTCCCACAGAGGACAAATTATTGAGTTATGCACACGAATATTTGTTGTGAGTTTGCTGTAAAAATGATTGCTTCATGTTTGATGACGCAGCACAGGTTCTGTCTAATTTAAGATTAGATGGCCGTGTGTGAATTTTTATTATGAATTTTCGCTTGAATCGAATACCTCGTCCCAAAGGTTCTCCAGCTCTCAGACTATAAGGTCCACTGTATTTAGGTTAGTTTACAGAACTGGTTTGTGTGGTTTGTGCGCGCCACATTTTATTCATAAATGTACGAAAGTTTGTGCTTATGAGATATTTTAGTTGCTAATGACGATTCAAACATTTTAATATTGTAAGTATGGTTCAATGTTTGGATAGAACATATTTTAGAATTAGAAGTCCAATTTTCAGTTACACTAAAAAGGTAAATTTTAGACTGAAGTTGCTGCGTGGCGGGCTGCAACTCTTTCACATCCCACCGCTGGGCGTAGGTCTCTTGCTCGAATGCGAGAGACGTGAGGCATAGACGACGTTGCGCCATTGCGGATATAACCTGAGCTTATTTAATAATTTCAGGTTTTTTAACAAAGACTTGTATGTAGAGCTCTGTCTTGGTTTATAACTCGCGATATTGAGGGTACTCCGACAGTACATTTGTGACCGAATTCGGATCGGCCTTCAGCGGTATCTTACACAGATATAGTGCTGGCCGCCGGTGGCCGCTCAACGGGCAATCCTCCTTTGTAGAGCTCGTTCCTTTGACGGGTTCCGTACCTACATCTATTTACGAAAACCCAGTCAAAGCTTTGCTGAGTTGTTCTCTACTTAATGATACATCTGATTCGCGTCAATGAGTGAGCGGTTGAGTGAGTCATGGTAGAAATCGATTAGACTCAATAAGTAACAGCGTGACCAAGTGCAGTTGTCCGATGGCTTTATTATTCAGCAGTAATGGAGCCAACGAATGTCGGTCGTTACCTGTTTTCGTTAATTTAAAATTGTTAGTTCACTAATGATTTCGGAAATAATTATAACGATTTAAAATGAAACGCGCTTGAATTGCATGTTCGTGAAATTTTAGATCGTTATCATATAGATAAGCTAATATATTGTTTGCTATAAAAAGACGAATAATTAAAATTTAATCATTGAATTTGTTGTATATAATAGTTGACGTGATTGTAAATTGTTCTGTCGTAATTTTGTTTTAATGATTATTAGATTTTAATGATGAAATCCATAAGGAAACGATATTGAAAATTAAGATAATAGATGAGAACACAGCACAAATGTATGACGTTTCTTACTTTAAAATAATGTTGGTAACGTCGGAGCCCGTTGGGAGGAGGCATGGCTTGCGGAAATCCATTGTTCAATGTGGCATCGATGAACCGCAACCACGATGTACAGCTGCGGTGACACCTACTGCAATATTCTCCAATTTAACTAATAAATAGACTACCTACTAGGGGACCAGCCCGGCTACTACGTAGGAAGCGACAATGAGAATATTTACATTTTACTTTTGGGTTCTTCTGAAATGAGGTCTCACTGATTTTTTATGACGTAACTTAAGTTAGTTTAATATTACAGTTAATTATCGTAACTAAATTATAATTTATTTGAATATTTGTTAAGTCGAAATATCATCACAATGTATGTTTTATGGTGTACATATAGATCGTAAAGTATTATTAAGCATTTTGTTATAAAATTACGCATTTAAGAACATAAAGTTTAATATTCGTAAATACTCGTTTATTATTTCACACAAAATAATAATTACATAACACATATAACATGAACATATTGTAATTTTGGCTTTTAAGGGTTAAACACAAGTATGACTTAACGTATTTATATAAAGCAAGTAGTTTAGTGTCTCGTAATAATAAAATGGGCTCCGTGTTACTTGTGGACAATAGTTTGTCATTCAGGAAACGTCAGTAATATACCTCACAGGTACATAAGAGAGTAAGAGACATCGATAAACGTACAGCTAGTAGGTACACTGTCGAGTGGCCATAGGCATGCTCGTAACAAAAATTAAAGGAAATCTGTAGCAAAAAGGTCTCAGCATTTTTAATACTGATGTACTCGTAACGCTTTATATGAGCTATTGATTGGTAATTTTCGACAAAATTCTGTTTTTTTTTGACACAATAGACAGTTCCGAGCATATTTTAGTATGTCTTACGGACATCATTGTAACTAAATGATAGAATAAATTTTTTTTTTTTAAAATGTTCTTTACAGACTGAGGGGTGAATACCGTGAAGCGATTATTTTTTTTTTTTTTTACCTTATGAGAGTAATGAACGAGCAGGCAGCAGTCACGGGTGGCCACTGCCGCCCATGGACATCTGCAACGAACCTCTCACAGGGCTGTAGG